>JAAFCE010005724.1:8314330-8329806 GCA_013389805.1 Trigoniulus corallinus
GCGAGAGAGAGAGCGAGCGAGAGAGAGAGCGAGCGAGAGAGAGAGCGGGAGAGAGAGAGAGCGAGAGAGAGAGAGCCCCTGCACCTGGATTTCTTTTTTGTTTCATTGGCATTTAAGCCCCCCCCCCCCAACTACAAGGTCATTAGAGCCCTGTCCACTGCATAGTTTTAGTGCAGAGACTGTACAGACACTACACTAATGCGACGATTATTGGGTGTTAGCAGTACCCAGTTTTCCCAAACGGTCACCCATGTTAGTACTAGCTGGGGATGCGTTGCTTAACTCCAGTGATCGGATGACAGCCGCACCTTCTGCACCTGGAAATTTTGCCTCGTCTACCCGTTGCATAGTAGAGAGGGTTTCTTTTACGTGCAAATGCCATCGTACACCACACGGGACCTCGGTTTTACTTCTCATCCGAAAGAAGGCGCACTCAGGGTAATCTCTCTCGCCCGAAAGAAGCCATCCCATTTCGATCCAGTATCGAACCTGGAGCCACTGGCTCAACTGGCTGTTGACCAAAGTTGCAATCCCTATGCTTATTTATCATCGGGATTGCGTTCGTTGGGGCTCTCCACCGACAACAGGGTGCAAGCTCCTACACCTGGGAATTTTGCCTCATCTACCCCTTGCATAGTATAGAGGGTAACGCCAGTTTTCCGAAATGCTGCGGGGCATAATTTTCGAAAAGTTTGATTCAAGTGAGCCGAAGATCCTCCATCTTGTTGGAGCCCAGCATTTTGGATAATCCGCGTTACCTGCTAACAATGTTTTTTAAGGGCTATCAATAGAACACTGTCCTTTGATAAAATTCGCAACGCCCTGGTCCAAATAGTAATCAAAAGAATTGTAACAGAATTCTTGCACCTTTTGAAATTATCAAAATTGTGCAAACATGTTTCGAACAGAAGTTTATTGTTTAGAAACAACGTTTGTCCCAATGAGATACTTGGACGATCTGTTGAACTGTAATGTTACACAACTGCCTGCCACACGTATTTATCGTTAGCCTACTGTTTGGTGGAGTACTACACCGACTCGGGGACAGCCGCTTTATTGCGTTGGACATGCCAGTTCTCGTCTGATCACTGGCTAGTACAATCATGGGTGACCGCTTGGGAACACTGGGTACTGCTATCACCCAAAAATCGTCTTAACAGCGTATAGTGTCTGTGCAGACTCTGCATTAGAACTATGCAGTGGGCGGGGCTCTAATGACCATTGTAGTTGAAGGGCCTTACAACACCGAAAAAAAACAAAAACGGACACATAGATGGGGGCCTGTGGATAATATTGCCCATGTACACGTTCCATGCATTAGAACTACGCAGTAGACGGGGTTCTAATGACTATTGTAGCTGAAGGGTCTTAAAACACCAAGCCGGGTGAAAAAAAACGCCTGGAATGTTGCGTAGTACAAAGGGTTCCTTTACGTGCAAGTGACATCGCACGCAACGCATGGGACTACGGCTTTATCGATCATTGGACGGACGGCGCATTGACGGACCTGTCTCTCACCCCTGAAACAAGCCAACCTAGCTCTACCCAGTATGGAATCTAGAACCACTGACGCTGTAGTCGAACACGCTACATCTTCACCGCCATGAGGGAATGGTTGGGGGAGCGGCGAGTTGCGTTGGACACACCAGTTCTCGTCTGATCACTGAAGTTAAGCAACGCAAGCCCAGTTAGTACTGACATGGGTGGTCGCCCGGGAAAGCTGGGACTGCTAATACCCAATAATCGTCGCATTAGTGTAGTGTCTGTGCAGTATATGCATTAGAACTTTACAGTGGACGGGTCTCTAATGACCTTGTAGTTGACGGGACCTTAAACTCCAACAAACAACAAGGGAATGGTTGGGCAGCATATTGTGTTGGACACACCAGTTCGAGTCTGATAATTAAAGTTCAGCAACGCAACTCCAGCTTTTGGAATTATTTCAGTCCTTTTCCCGCCTAAGGCAGGGTCGGATAACCATTTTTGCCCGCGGAAATGGGGAAACACGGGTGGTCTATTAGATCAGGAGTGTCAAAATGGTGGCCGAGAGTTGCGGCCCACACATTCGATACCATGTAAGAGGCAGGGAGAGCCTTATTGCGTTGGACACACCAGTTCTCGTCTGATCACTGAAGTTAAGCAACGCCAACCCAGCTAGTACTGACGTGGGTGGCTGCTTGCGAAAACTGGGTACTGCTAATTTGGTCTGTAGCCCAATTCGGTTTCCCTTTAGGCAGGGGTTATCTTGGGAAATTGAAATGATACAAAGGAGGGCTGCAAGAATTGTTCTGCATCGTTTCTCTCATAGGTTTAGAGTCTCAGACATGATCACGGAATTGGGGTGGGACTCACTACATCAGAAGCGGGTATCTGACAGCATTAAGCTTTTTCAGAGACTGCTGAAATTAGGGTATGAGGGTATTCCGAGGGGCAGCTTATCCCTGGTAGACTATAGGTGGAGAAAGGATCATCTTTTCAAACAGAAGGAGGTCGGGGCACGAACAGACTCGTATTACTGGTCTCTTCTTCCAAGGGTCATTCGGCAAAGGAATTCTCTCAGTGAGGATAATGTGAGGAAGGTTCTGCAAGAAGGTGCCATTATAGCAGGTATGCAATATTTGGCAGAATAGATGCTATGCTTCAGGTTCTTTGGGGGTTCAATGGATTATAAATTAGGAAGCAGCGCCAACATTCCTGTGGGTTCCAGGCGCCTGGCTAGGGTGGCCCCAGCCAGGGCTTGTTCAGACGGTGTAGGGGCAAAGCTGAGATTTGGATCATGGAACGTGGGGACCCTTACAGGCAAAACATGGGAGTTAGTTAATACCCTAACGCTAAGGAATGCAGGTGGTCGGTAGCACCCGGGGTAGGGGGTGGGAGCGGTGAATTGCGTTGTACACACCAGTTCTCGTCTGATCCCTGAAGTTAAGCAACGCAACCCCAGCTAGTACTGACATGGGTGGCCGCTTTGGAAAAACTGGGTACTGCTAATACCCAAAATTCGTCGCATTAGTGTAGTGTCTGTGCAGTCTCTGCATAAGAACTACACTGTGGACGGGGCTCTAAATGACCTTGTAGTTGAAGGGCCCTAAAACACCAACAAACAAACAAGGGGTAGGGGGAGACCAAAGCAGACGTGGGAGCAGGTTGTCCGTAAGGACATGGCAATGTGTGGGGTGGACGGGGACCTGGTGGGAACTAGACGGGTGTGGAGGGCTAAGCAACCTGCCACAGGCGGGATAAGGGTACGATGATGATGAGTCATTCTCTTCACTGCCAATTTGGCCTATCAGGACTGCTTGCAGTGCATTCAATTGGAATTAGAATACCCAAAAATCGTCGCGTTAGTGTAGTGTCTGTCAGTGCAGTCTCTGCATTAGAACCACGCAGTGGACGGGGCTCTAATGACCATGTAGTTGAAGGGCCCTAAAATACCAACGGACGACTTAAAAAAAAAAGGGGGGGGATGGTTGTTCCTCAACTTAGTGATCGCCCTGTTCATTTAAATTCATCATAGCTCTGTGTAAGCATCAGCCAGGGCCACTGTTGTGCGAGCACATTTTTATTTCATATTTCCCGTGAAGCATGCGTCTCTTACTACAGTAAAGCAAGGCGGGAGGAGGAAGATGAGGACGAAGAGGAAGGAGGGGGGAACCGAAAAAGGGACCCAGAAAAAAAAATCAACTATCTCCTATAAATTTACCTTGAAGATTATGATCTTGACATTAAATTTGGTGAATTCCTCTCCAACAACATGTTAGGAAAAGGTAAATTTAGTAAAGTTAACTCGACCAAAAAAAAACCACCAAAATCAACCTTAAAACTCCTCATTTCAAATATATGTTTCTCAGAAATCTGACCCAATCTTTATGATGAACAAATTATTCGCCCTCGCATCCTCCCCTCGCCCTTCAACTATTTATTGCCCCCCCCTTCCTTTGCTCCCCTTCGTCTTTCTCTCCGTAAAAAGTAAGGTCAAGACTACTTTGTGAACGGTACGCGCACCACAAATCCGTGCAGAAATCAGTTCCTCTCCACATTTTTAATTTGTTTATTGCAGACATTGAATAGTTTTCTCCCACGTGAGAGGGCTTCAGGTATAACATCTTCACATGCTGTTCTAAGAGGGCCCGTTTAAGTGGAATTCGGCTCTGTTCAGGTTGGAGTGCGAGCCTTTCTATCTTTATCAGTTCTGCCGTTTTCTTCATTTTGTTGTGGTTTGTTGGTGTTTTAGGGCCCTTCAACTACAAGGTCATTAGAGCCCCGTCCACTGTGTAGTTCTGATGCAGAAACTGCACAGACACTACACTAATGCTACGATTTTTGGATACTAGCGGTACCCAGTTCTCCCAAGCGGCCACCCATGTCAGTACTAGCTGGGGTTGCGCTGCTTAACTTCAGTGATCAGACGAGAACTGGTGTGTCCAATGCAATTCGCCGCTCCGTTTTCTTCATCCCCCGGGTGGCGCAGTAGGTAGTGCGCTCGGTAACTGCGTCAGTGGTTCTAGGTTCGATACTGGATCGAGGTGGGTTGGCGTCTTTCGAGCGAGAAAGGCTTCCCTCAGAAGTAAAACCGAGGTCCCTTGTTGTTTGTTTGTTGGTGTTTTAGGGCCCTTAAACTATAAGGTCATTACAGCCCCGTCCACTGTGTAGTTCTCATGCAGAAACTGCGCAGACACTACGGTAATGCGACGATTTTTGGATACGAGCGGTACCCAGTTTTCCCAAGCGGGCACCCATGTCAGTACTAGCTGCGGTTTCGCTGCTTAACTTCAGTGATCAGACGAGAACTGGTGTGTCCAACGCAATTCGCCGCTCCCAATCGAGGTCCCGTCCACGTGTGGTTGTTGTGGATGTTGTTGTATTTTAGGGCCCTTCAACTGCAGAAGTCATTAGACCCCCGTCCACAGCATAGTTGTTATGCAGAGATTGCACCGACATTACACTAATGCGACGATTTTTGGGTATTAGCGGTGCCCAGTTTTCCCAAGCGGCGACCCATGTCAGTACTATCTGGGGTTGTGCTGCTTAACTTCAGTGATCAGACGAGAACTGGTGTGTCCAACGCAATTCGCCGCTCCCCCCTTCGAGGTGTGCGATGGCATTTGCAAGTAATAGAATCCTCTACTACGCAACGGGTAGATGAGGCAATATACTCAGGTGTAGGAGCTTGCAGCTTTGGGCGGCAACTGGCTGCGGAAAAACACTGTCCAAAACATCACCCTTGTGTCCATTCAGAAGGACAAGATTGGTACCCGATCCTGCAATAGGCGGGGAAGGGTTAGGAGTCGCTTTATTTTAAGTTTGCTTCTGCCTGTTTCTCACAGCTCCTGAAATCATATCTACCCTACCATTCCCTAAGGTGTACATCGCACCAGGAGCTCACCCCCAGGTGTCGATAAACGAAAATGTTTAGGGAGTGGCGAGTTGCGTTGGAGACACCAGTTCTCGTCTGATCACTGAAGTTAAGCAGCGCAACCCCATCTAGTACTGAGATGGGTGACCGCTTGGGAAAATTGGGTACTGCTATTACCCAAAAATCGGCGCATTAGTGTAGTGCTTATGCAGTCTCTGTGGGCTCTAATGACCTTGTAGTTGACGGGACCCTAAACACCAACAAACAACAACAACAACGGTACAAGTTGGTATTCAACCCTTCAAAAGGCAGACTTGTGGGTAGACAACCCAACCATAGGCGGGAAATGAGCATTCTACCCCTGCCATAGGTGGCAAAATGGATGCTACGACTTACTTATTTCTGTGATTTCATGATGGCGTAGAAAGGCCATATATAATACCCGCCTCGCTTACGCAGTAGGCAGCATGCTGGGTAACTGAGTCAGCAGTTCTAGGTTCGATACTGAACCGAGCTGGGTTGGCTTCTTTCGGGCAAGAGAGACTAGAGTGCGCCTTCTTTCGGATGAGAAGCAACATCGAGGTCCCGTGTGGCGTACGGTGGCATTTTCACGTAAAAGAACCCTCTCTACTTTGCAACGGATAGATGAGGCAAAATCTCCAGGTGTAGGAGCTTGGTGGAGTGCCCCAACGAACAGAAAACAGACGATAAACAAGCAGAGGGGGTTGAAGTTTCGGCCGGCAGCCAGCTGCGGAAAAACAGTGTCTAATATATCACCCGTGTGTCCATTCAGAGGGACAAGATGGGTATTGGACCCTGTCATGGGCAGGAAAAGGGTTGGGGGTTGCCTGTGGAAAGGGCATATCTAGAACCTCTGGTTACCCTGGGGGGGCGCATTGGTAATAAATACATTGCCATGAGGGCCACACTTACAATGCTGCAATGGTGGTTAGTGTTGACCTCTTATTTTTGTTACTACTTGTTATTTAATTCAGGGGTGTCAAAGTGGCGGCCCTAGAATCCTAGAGTTGCGGCCCTCACAACCGACATCATGTAGTATACATATGCAGTTGGCTACTCAGAAGCGTAACGAGAGGGTGACAGTTGCCCCCGGCATAGTTGGAATGGGGTGCCATGTGCCATATTTTGATTAAAACTATTGTTAATTAAATACCATTTCGACAATTGTCTTGGAACTTTTAAAAACAAATTTCCAAAATAAGAAAAAGGTCAACACTGCATGGCCCTCATGACAAGACACATGTTACGATGTGGCCCTCATGACAACACACATGTTACGATGTGGCCCTCGGGGTGCCACGAGTTTGACATGCCTTGTTTAATTGATAGTCCCGCCTCGATGGCGAATAGGTAGCGAGCTCGATTTACTGTGCCAGTGGTTCCAGGTTCGCCGGTTCGGTACTGGATCGTGGTAGGTTAGCTTCTTTCGGGCGACAGGGAAGCCCCAAGTGGGTCTTCCTACCTTCCTTTCTTTGGATTAGAAGTAAAACCGAGGTCCCGTATGGTGTACGATGATATTTACACGCAAAAGAACCCTCTCTACTATGCAGAGGATAGATTAGGCAAAATTTCCAGGCCTAAGAGCTCGCCCCTGGCGTCGGTGGAGTGCCCCATGAACAACAGACCGACGATAAATAAGCATAGGGGTTGCAACTTTGGCCAGCAACAGGTTGCCGAAAAACTGACCAATATATCACCCTCGTGTCCATTCAGAGGGACCAGATGGGCACTCTGCCCTGCCATAGGCGGGATAAAGGGTTAATTAATGTGCACACTACTGTTTTAACAACATTCACTAATAAAGTAATAAATTGTTTGGTTAGATTGAGGAATATGTGGAATTTAGATTCAATATGGCTTTTAGGGCAAGTAGTTATTCTTGAACTGCAATAGAAACCTTCTGCGGGCCGCAGGTTTACCTTTAAAGGGCCGCATGTTTGTTTGTTGGTGTTAAAGGTCCCGTCAACTACAAGGTCATTAGAGACCCGTCCACTGCATAGTTCTAATGCATAGACTACACAGACGCTACACTAATGAGACGATTATTGGGTATTAGCAGTACCCGGCTTTCCCGAGCGACCACCCATGTCAGTACTAACTGGGCTTGCGTTGCTTAACTTCCGTGATCAGACGAGAACTGGTGTGTCCATGGCAACTCGCCGCTCCCCCGCATGTTTGAAATACCTGATCTAGAAAGAGCACATCTTCACCATAAGGCCTCCTGATTACCAATAAAGGGCACATCTCTTACAATAAGGACTGGTGATGATCTAGCAAGAGCATCTAGAAAGGGCACACCTCCTACCAGGCCCGTCTTGTGAGTTTCAGGCGCCCTAGGCAAGGGGGTCTATTGCCACCCCCCATTAACTTTAATGCAGTTCTAAATTGTCCGAGCATCCCTCACACCCTTGGCATTTGTCCCATTGCCAATGCATTGCTATGACTGAGACAAGGGGCCTCGAGAAAGACAACATTTAGACAAGATTTGGGAACCCCAGGACTATGAACATTTTAAATGACTGAGACAAGGAAGTACTAAAAGTGACCGCCCCTTTGAAATTTGCCCCCTAGGCAGCCGCCTAGGTTTGTCTTCCCCACCAGCCTCTTGTGCCTCCTACGATAAGGACCTCATTGGGGCCTAGAAAGGACTATGCCACTGTGGTCATTCGTTAAAGAATTTCAGAGTCGTTAAGCTCGTTTGTGATTGGTTATTTAATTTTGAACGATTAAAGGAATTTGACGATGGTTCGTGAGCATTCGCTATTCATTATCCAACAACATAATTTTAATTTTTTTGTTGCTCACATTTTTTCACATAAAATTGATTTAGAAAAATTCAGTGAATGAATTTGAAGAATAAAAAAGTTAATTACAAATATATAATTTCCTTTTCATTTTTTAAGAATTTCATTAATTTCTTACCTGTCTTTGATTTGTTTTTGAAAATGAATTACTGGGCCTATTTTTTTTAATAAAGTAAAAATAAACTTTAATTACTTTTAAATTCCTCTAATTATTTTTAATATATTTAGTTTTGATTATTGTTGACAATTTAACCCGTCGCTCCTTGTGTCAGTACACGCCCTCTGGCGTGGGGAAAATACTGGGCCTCCAACGTAGAAAATAGATCGATGTTAAATAGAAACCGGGTTAGGTCGCTTAGGTAGTAATTATTCCAGTTGCGATCCTGGATTGAAGTGGTTTGGTTTCTTCCGAAGGAGAGAGTCTCCTAGGGATCTTTTGCCCCCTTGTGGTGTACACGAAGTCGCCACTGTAGGGAAAAGAACCCTCACTACTTTTTTTTCTTTTCTCCTAACCCTTTTCCCGCCTATGGCAGGGTCGGGTACCCATTTGTCCCTCTGAATGGACACAGGGTGATATATTGGTCATAGTTTTTTCTGCAGCCGGTTGCCGGCCAAAGCTGTACCCCTACGCTTATTTAACGTCGGTCTAGTGTTCGTTGGGGAATGCTACCGACGCCAGAGGGCGAGCTCCTACACCTGGAAATTTTTGCTTCATCTACCCGTTGCGTAGTAGAGAGGATTCTTTTACGTGCAAGTGCCATCGTACACCCACACGGGACCTCGGTTTTACTTCTCATCCGAAAGAAGGCACACTCGCGGCTTCTCTCTCGCCCAAAAGAAGCCGACCCACCGCGGTCCAGTATCGAACCTAGAATTACTGGCGTAGTTGCTGAGCCACCGCGGCGGGTCCAAAAGAACCCTCACTACATGGAACGAAATAAATGTGGAGGTCGGCCCCTGCGTCTATGGAGGAAAAGTTAAGCTGACAATCGCAACTGCATAAAATGTCGTTCAACAGATGGTCATGCGTCCCAGTGCGACAAATGACACCTGACCCTGCCACAGGCGGAAATTGAGCTTGTAATGTACGCGTTAATGTAAAGACCCCCCCCACACACCAAACTGACATGTGTGTGCAATTCATTCCTTCACACCAAACTGAACACACCGAACTGACACACCAAATGGACGGAGTTTCGGCACTAGGTCCAGTAGTCGACAGCATCAAAATATCGTCCCACAGCTCGTCTTTCTGTTTCCCAAATTCCAGTTAGGCAGACGTATCCCCACCACTCCCACTAATAGGCTATCGTTTCTCAAAGTACGGCCCATGGGTTGGTCCGAACGACCCCAAGTTCTATTATGAAAAATATCCGGTCAAGTACCTTGGAGAAACTCCCTGGATTAGGGTGGGGGCCTGCATTTTTGAGGCCCGCGTCGATTTGTACTTGTTGGAAAAGCGGCCCGCGTGTCTTTCGCAAGCTGGTAAAAGCAACCCGCTTGTCTTTTACTTGTTGGAAAGGCGACCTTGCGTGTCTTTCACTAAATGTGGCCCGAGTGTTTTATACCAGCTTGAAATGCGGCCTACGTGCCTTTTACTAACTGGAAATTTGGCGGGTCTTTTACTTGCTTGAAATGTGGCCCGCGTGTTTTATACTTGCTCGAAATGCGGCCCGCGTGAATTTTTCTTGTTCAAAATGCAGTCTACTTGCCTTTTACTAACTAGAAATTTGGCGGGTCTTCTACTGGCTATGTGGCCCGCGTGTGTTATGCCTAGTTCCGTATCACCGCACTTCAACGCTAATCACGTCGCCACTGATGACATTTTGATGACGTTTTGTGCTAGTGCGTTATGAAGGACCGCCAGCGCAATTCCTTAAGTGCAGCGCTTTATTTGGAGTCACCGCACGCCGCCGTCATGTCTTACATTATCCTCCGCCATTTTTCAAGCAGATAGCTCAACCGCCAGCCAATGAGAACGCAGCGTGACGTGCGGGACGCTATGTGAGTTGACCACTGGTCAACTCAACTGCCGTCACGCATAGCTGCTCTGTGGCGCCCCAAGTAGCAGTGTGACGTCACCATTTTTTGTGCTGAGTCGCCTGATTCAACGGTAATAGCGTTAGCGCGTGGGTATACGGAACCAGGCATAATACTAGCTTGAAATGCGGCCTACGCGCCTTTTACTAACTGGGAATTTGGGGTGTCTTTTATTTGCTTGAAATGTGACCCGCGTGAATTTTAATTGTTGGAAATGCGGCCTACGTGTCTCTTACTAACTGGAGATTTAGCGGGTCTTTTACTTGCTTGAAATGTGGCCCGCGTGTTTTATACTTGCTCGAAATGCGGCCCGCGTGAATTTTACTTGTTGGAAATGCGGCCTGCGTGTCTTTTCCTTGCTTGAAAGGTGGCCCACCTCAATTTGACTTGTTGGCAATGTGGCCCGCGTCAATTTTCTCGTTAAAAAATATGACCCGTGGCTGATATGAGCATGAAACAGAACTAGTCAAACAAATCAGAGATGGATGTTGAAACCGAAATCAAATAACGGGGTAATGTGTGTGTGATGTCCTCTAGAGTAGGGTTAGAGCAGGGTGGGACATAAAATTTGAACCATGGTGTCGTAAACTATTCAGCGAGCTATAAAATTTATGAACATAATTTTTCTCTCCCCGTCGTCCTTTGATGTCCTAACGTTAAAGGAAACCCATAAAAGATTGAAGGGGGAGAGATGGGACGGGACGGAATTAGGACCATGAAAGAGAGGGAAAGGAGGGGTGCAGCAGTTCGGCAATAATTAACGTGAGGTTAACTCACGATTTTATAACTGATGAGCCGAAAATGTGTGCTTTTTCTCTTCTTTTTTTTTCTCGAAGGTCATCATCATAATAATAATATTGGGAACACACCTACTTCACTGGCCCAGGCAAGGGGGAGAAAAAGATGGTTAAAATGATGAGGAGGAGGTTAATATTTCAAAAGTTAAATTACAGCCCTGCAATTTTTTTTCGTTATTTTTCCAGAAACGATCATAAAAATAAGGATTAGTACCCGAGTAATATGAGAGAAGGTGAAGCTAAAACCTACAGACTACAATGAATTACCACCTAATACTATCATTAGTTACTAATTATTGACAAAAAGGATGAAAATGTGTCAAAAATTTTACATTTCCTTACAATATTTATGGCCCGTGAACTTGAACCCCTTTTTAAAGTCAATGCCTAACCCAACAAACAACAACAACAATGGCCGCGCTCAATTTCCCGCTCTCTCTCTCTCTCTCTCACCCTTTTTTTTCTTGCTGTCGTCCACCATCATATCCTGCCTTTGGCAGGGTCTGTGGGTTCTAGCCCTTCTTTCCCGCCTATCTCCCACCAGGTCCTCGTCCACTCCACACACTACCATATCTTTGCCAACAACCTGTTCCCACGTCTGCTTCGGTCTCCCCTTCTCCGGGTGCTCCAAACCACCTGCATTCCTGTAATAGACCTACCAAGCTCCTCCTCTCCTCTTCTCATTACGTGCCCATACCGCCTCAATCTACTCTCCCTCATTTTTTTCCGCGATGTCCCCCACCCCCAAGCTACCCCTAATATATTCGTTCCTAATTCTACACCCCACTCATGTACGGAAGCATTCCCTTCTTGACTACTTGCTTTCTTCTCACTGTCTTCCTTGAATTCCTAAACAGCAGGGAGCGGCTTATTGCGTTGGACACCCCAGCTCTAGTCTAATCCCTGAAGTTAAGCAGCACAACCCCAGCTAATACTGACATGGGTGGCCGCTTGGGAAAACTGGGTACTTCTAATACCCAAAAGTCGTCGCAGTAGTGTAGTGTCTGTGCAGTCTCTGCATTAGAACTACAGTGAACGGGGCTCTCATGACCTTGTATTTGAAGGGCCCTAAAACACCAACAAAAGACACCAGTTCTCGTCTGATCACTGAAGTTAAGCAGCGCAACCCCAGCTAGTACTGACATGGGTGGCCGCTTGCGAAAACTGGATACTGCCAGGCTAGGCAGCTGCCTAGGTTTGTCTGCCCCATAAGCCGCCTATGGGTACTGCTAATACCCTAAAATCGTCGCATTAGTGTAGTGTCTGTGCTGTCTCTACATTAAAACCACACAGTGGACAGGGCTCTCATGACCTTGTAGTTGAAGGGCCCTAAAACACCAACAAAAGACACCAGTTCTCGTCTGATCACTGAAGTTAAGCAGCGCAACCCCAGCTAGTACTAACGTGGGTGGCCGCTTGGGAAAAATGGGTACTGCTAATACCCAAAAATCGTCGCATTAGTGTAGTATAGTAGTGTCTGTGCTGTCCCTACATTAGAACCACACAGTGACTCTCATGACCTTGTAGTTGAAGGGCCCTAAAACACCAACAAACAAAAAAAGCCTAAACAGCAACAGTACAAGTTTACAGGAGTTAAAAATGTAATATCCTTTTTAGACGTGTAGGGTGATTTGATCAACAAATATCTCCCGCGGTACCAACTGGCGGGGTAACAGAAAACAACAACCAAAATGGCGCCCATCTCCTTACCCTATTAATTACGTTTAGATGGGTGTGGGTATCAAAAGTGTCGATTGCCAAACCGGAAAATGCGGCTTCAATTTGTGAGGTATTTTAAGATCCCGTCAGGTCAATTAATATAATTGGCAAAATTTAATCTTACCTTGAGAGGGGGCCAACAAAAACAAAACTATCTTACACTCACCTCAGCTAGACAACCTGTGATTAGTTAACTTGCTGTCAAGAAAACTGAAAAGAATACTCTAATGATCGGGCTTCAGGGCATAGCCAGAGTCAGGGTCGACTCAGACGTTGATTTTTCAAGCATCACAGCTAAGATCCCGCGTTCAGAGGGGCCCACGCAATTTTAATGCTAGAATTTTGGCGTTTCAGAGATGAATTAATTAATATTTCCTTAGGGCCTAAAATACCTACAAACGGTCCTGGTCAGAATTGAAAACCCGAAACACTGACTGTTGTACTGATAAAAGAATACCAAGGCTTTTGAAAGACTCAAACCCGGAATCCGCCCCTCTAGCAATCCATTATCTTCAGTTCTTTAGGATTCCTGACTGAAGGCTGCACCCCTAACGAATGGCGATTTAGGAAAACAGGCTTCTGTAGTAGGCTATGTAACTTGCGTGATTCTTGAGTGCAGGCTTTAGACCTAAGTCTTGACCGTTTTTAGGACAAGGAAAAATTATCTGTTGGGCAGGAAGTCCAGCTGTAACACTAGTTGGGGTAACTCCACCTAGGCTTATTTACTCAGACGTTGGGGTACTTTTCCTTCACCGACACCAGCAGGCAAGCCCCTACACCGAACTACACGGAACCACTCTTGCCGGGAAGAAGAAATGTGCTTCGGCCTGGGATCAAACTCGGAACCCCTGATGCAGCAGTCCAGCACGCTAGGGGGTTTCTTCTTGGCCTATGTGGGGAAGGAGAGAGGACGGGAATTTTATGTAGTCCTCCTGTGGTCCTGATTAATCCTAGTGTGGGTCAATCATCACCAAAACTAGCAAGAAATAGGAGTATCATACTGAATGCTTTTGGATGTTGTTGTTTGTTGGTGTTTTAGGGCCCTTCAACTACAAAGCTCATTAGAGCCCAGTCCACAGCATAGTTCTTATGCAGAAACTGCCCAGACACTACACTAATGCAACGATTTTTGGGTATTTGCACTACCCAGTTTTCCCAAGCGGCCACCCATGTCAGCACTAGCTGGGGTTGCGCTGCTTAACTTCAGTGATCAGACAAGAACTGGTTGTTGTTGTAGTTTGTTGGTGTTTTAGGGCCCTTCAACTACAAGGTCATTAGAGCCCCGTCCACAGGGTAGTTCTGATGCAGAGACTGCACAGACGCTATACAGATGTGACGATTATTGGGTATTAGCAGTAACCAGCTTTCCTGAGCGACCACCCATGTCAGTATTAACTAGAGTTGCGTTGCTTAACTTCAGTGATTAGACAAGAACTGGTGTGTCCAACGCAATTCACCGCACCCAAATGCTTTTGGACACTATAGGGGTGCCAGAAGGTCTTTCACACTAACACGGGATAGCAGTGACGGGACACCCCTTGAGGTTTTAGGGACGGGGCACCCCATTCTTAATATCCCGCAATCAACTACAGTACAACGTTGAGGTTTATTGTGGTTCTTATTCGCATGACGCCACCGTGGGAGGGCAGGCGGGCGGCGGAAATGACCTATGATGGGCGATATAGGGGACGTAGGCCAACCCAGGCATTGAAATTACCTGCCAGAAACTTCTGTCGTCACTCACTCCTTGCTTTCCCATCGTCCTGAAATGTCCTGAACTGTACGGACGAATAAATTTAACCTCTGAACGTTGTGACTGGTGATCAGTTAGCTTGACCGGAAGTACGCTCGACTGGAATGTTCAGCATAGGATTAATTGGTAGGTTTTCACGTCAATTGTTATTTTGGTAAGAAAAAAAAAAATATTTGAAAAGAGTACATCTGAACGGGGTGTATTAATGGGCCACACCTGTTATCTAATTGACTAATTAGCCACATGTTATTGCCTAATGAAAATGCAAGCAACAGCCTTGATTTCAGTTTGAAATGGCGTCGTGTTCAATGGACGCCATTAATGCCTATTATTAAAAGTGATTGTCCAAACAATTACCTTAATTACCGCATTGCACGGTCCCGTGATTAAATGGTTAATTTGGTTGAATTAAATGAGGAAGAATGCAACTCAGGACTGCTGCTGCCATTTTCTACTTCTGAAACGATTAAATATATCGAGTAGCCATGCACACAGTTTTCATATTCAGAAATAAATAAATAAAAAAAAGGATGCATGCAATGATGATTCCTAATTAATCCTACCTTTTGTTAAACGACAGGTGTGAATTTATCGAAGGGTGCGACATCTAATTGTTTCACCTCACTTGGTAATTATACAGTTTAATATAATTTCTGACGTGTTTTCATTTGCGCCTTGCATTTGGTTAGACACTAACCCTCTCTCTCCCTCCCTTCCCAGCCCCCCTCCCAAAAAAAAAGCTGAAGAAACAAAACCCTTATCTGCACTTCATGGCTACAACAATCAATTGCTTTTTTTGTGTGTGGGTTTCTTTCCATCGTCACATTGTTAAGTATTTGTTACTAGATGAGTTCAGAGCCACCTGTGTTGTCCTAATTTTTTGTTTTGCAACCTTTAAGGCTACTTAGACCCACCGCGGTGGCGTAGTGGGTAGCACGCTTGGCAACTGCGTCAGTAGTTCTAGGTTCCATACTGGACCGAGGTGGGTC
>JAAFCE010005724.1:8335187-8358118 GCA_013389805.1 Trigoniulus corallinus
TTGAAGGGCCCTAAAACACCAACAAACAACAATTGAAGGGCCCTAAAACACCAACAAACAAACGGGCGTTGCTTAGCTTCAGTGATCAAACGAGAAGTGGTGTGTCCAACGCAATAGGGCGCTCCCCACCATAGGCGGGGTAAGAGAAGTCGCTTTAATGGTTAGACGTAATCGCATTTGGGTGTCCTGTTGTGCTGAGATAGCCTACATCCATTCCTGCAGGTTGAATTCTAGCAAGAGAGAGCGAGGCCCCCAGTGCGCCTTCCGTCGGATGGGATGTAAAGCTGCGACTCGTGTGGTGTGTATGATGTCACTATTGCATGGAAAACAAACCTTTCGACATTCAACGTCTAGATCGGCAAAATCCCCAGGTGTAGCAGCCTACTGACGGGTATCGGTGGAGGAAATTTGCCTTAGCAAATCAAAATTTCCCGACGTTAAATAACGAGGGAATTTCCTCATTAGTTAAACAGCTAGCTGCTTGAAAATGCCGTCACCAGTGGTTACCTGACACTATCAAAGGGTGGAAAAGTTAGGAATGATGATGATGTTGCAGTTTAGGAAGGCTACGCCGGCGGTAGCGTTGTTGAATTCAGTTGCTGTCATCACGGCAGGATCAGAGAACATATGGATGAACTGTTGGATGTCAACCCGACGCCACAACCCTTTGGTTCAGCGATTCTCAATTACTGTGCCGCGGTACTTTAGTGTGCCGCCAGATTCATGAAATGCGCCGCCACTTCGAATACCCATGTGAAGTGACGTCAGGCAAGTAGTTCAAATGGTTCTGTCTTCCTAGGAGGGACAGGATGAACCAAGTTCTCACTACTGGCTAACAAAGCTATGTAGAAGTGCAGTAACTTCTAATCCTCTTCCTGCCTATGGCAGGGTCGGGTACCCATCTTGTCCCTCTGAGTGGACACAAGGGCGATATATTGGACAGCGTTTTCCCACAGCCGGTTGCCGACCAAAGCTGCAACCCCCTATGCTATTTATCGTTTTTCTACTGTTCGTTGGGACATTCCACGGAAGCCAGGGGGGGCGAGCTCCTACACGTGGAAATTTTGCTTCCCCTACCTGTTCCATAATAAAGAGGGTTCTTTCACGTGCAGATTCCATTGTACACCACACGGGGCCACGGTTTTGCTTCTTATCCAAAAGAAGGTGCACTCAGGGCTTCTCTCTCGCCCCAAAAAAGCCAGCCCACCATGGTCCAGTATTTGTTTTTGCATAGGGTTAGGTTACAACTTCTATATTTTCTTTGGCGTTTGTGTGCCCCGAAATGTGTCGTTATGAGTTTTCCGCCAAATTTTTAAATTATTAAAAATGTACCGTGACGAAAAAAAGGTTGAGAATCGCTGCTTTGGTTGTTTAATGTCGGCCTACCCCTTATGGCAAAATTACTCCTTTATTTTCGGGTTCGTCCCGTTATGGTGAATGGCCAATCCCACTACCCATCGGCTCGTCGTCTGTTGGCCAGCCAAATCATCATCATTGGCGGAGTACCACTTGTGAAGTTGTGCTACCCTTTCTAAAAGTGCCTGGCAAGACTTTGGAATACTAGTCAGTTCACACCAAAGTTATTAGGGAAGTTGAAAAATAGTTGTAATTAGCACTACGAATCACCAATACGAATGAGTTCATCATTTGTATTGGTGATTCGTAGTAATTTTGAAGGGACGTTGAAATGCAATGTCCAAAGCGAATGTCGCCACCTAGGGAAAAGCATCTAAGACTCATTGGAAAAGGCTATGTGCTACAGTGCAGTGGGATTTTGCTAGCACAGTGTGCTAATCCCCTTGCACATTGTTGGAATATCATTTTTTCATCCAATTTAAAGATTTTAATTGTTTCATAATTGTAATTTAATAATTTTACTTTTAAACTTTATTTTTACTCCCTTGAATTATTTCTGGATTTGGTATTAGTGATGATTTTCCCACGTGCAACATCGTTATAGACCAGACATCTTCGTTTTTAAAGATGGCTGCCTCATGCTGATGTTGAAGCTTCATTGCACATGCGCGAGGGTGTGGCCTGTTCATTGCCTTCCGAATCGTAACTGGGGAAAAGTTACGATTCTGGAGGCTTCTAACCGTTGCCAAAGTCGGGGGAGTCGAGTGGGAGGCACAACTACGCTCAACACACTCGTATTTGTAGTCGGCATGCTCAATTCGTTCCTCATTTCAACGTCCCTATTATCGTCTGCATATACCCATTTACTCTGTGTAGAAAGGGTTCTTTAACGTGCAGGGTAATATTTTAAA
The DNA here is from genome assembly GCA_013389805.1 of Trigoniulus corallinus. Taxonomy (NCBI): domain Eukaryota; kingdom Metazoa; phylum Arthropoda; class Diplopoda; order Spirobolida; family Trigoniulidae; genus Trigoniulus; species Trigoniulus corallinus. Next base: position 8,337,455 of record JAAFCE010005724.1, read on the forward strand.
CACCGCACTGGGCCACGGGTTTGCTTCCCATTCGACGGGAGGTGTACTTCCAAAACCTCTCTCTTCCAAGAGAAACCATTTCCTTTGGCCAAAATCGAACCCGTGACCAAGGACTTACCGGTGAAACACGCTGCCATCTGCTATCGGCTTGCAACTTGGATACTTCTGACAATCTAACTAGAGTTCCACAACAATTTAGATACAGCGCAGAATGCTTTGGATCCTCAAAGCAATTGCGTTCCAAAAGCTGAATAGGGCCATTATAGCCTCATAGGTCTACATTGTCCAGGAGAAGGAAGTAATTAAAAACTTTACTTGAATTTTTGAAAATTTACGTCTGTCGCTGATTATCTAATTTTGTCTTCCTTTAGACACATAATGCTTGTTTAACATTTGCGATCATAAAAATATGGTTCAAAATACCAGAATGGCATCGAGGGGGGTTTTTTTTGGAGAAAAATTAAATCGTCAAATGTTGGTATTTTCTCCATAAAGTATTGGTCAAACTGTTCGACACTTGAAACTGCTACTCATATAGTTCCTAAAGATTTTGACCTGCAGATGGACATAACAGATACGTATCATGTTGCAGTCAATCATGTTAAAGGTATGAACACGAATAAATGAGGTTGCAAACGGCTACGTAAAAATATCGCTCAACAGATCACTCGGGTGTTTCATTGGGGCAAAACTGGGCAACCTACCCTGGGCGGGAAAAGAGGTAGTATTACGATGATGGCAATGATGATTTTCAAATTGATTTCTCAGGTTCAATCCCAGCGAGGTGCCTGTGAAATGTAAACAAACCTTTCCACATGGCCAACGAGAGGATAATGGGGTAAAGTTCCCCGGGCCCCGACATCATCCTACGGTTTGTTTTTTACGCCCTAATTAACCGTAGAAGGACGGGACTGAAAATTTAAAAAGTTCGAAGCGGGATAATAAATTACCAAAACCGTTAAAACTCGAAATTTTCGCCTAATTTATTTACTTTGGGGTCCATGCAAATTTTTCCCCCGGAGCTCAGTGACGCCTTTGCCTTTCCATACAAGTGGAAATTTACAAATCGGCAGCACTTCAACATCTCGTCCCTTAACAGTTAAACCTCCCGAATTGACAGATGGACGGTTGCCTAAAAATGCCGCCCATTAGATAGCCCCTGTGTTTCAAGTTCGGGTTGTACAAATGGGTGCTCGACCGTGCCCTAGGCAGAAAATCGACTATGAACGTTGACCCGGCTGCTGATGGAAGTCTGTATTTCATTGGGAGCAACTAAGTTCGATTCAGTGGAGAAGCCGGATGTAGTCATCTTGTCCCAAATCCAAATACAACAACCTTAGTTTAACTGAACTCTAAGTAAAAGCCACGCAGATCCTTAGTTCACCACTTTGAACCAACATTAGACCCGCCTCGGTGGCCAAAGGTAGCGTGCTCGACCAGACGGTGCTTGGCTACTCCGTCAGTGGTTCCAGGATCTATACTGAATCGAGGTTGGGTGGCTTCTTTATCAGGTGAGAGAAAGAGACCCAGTAGGCCTACACCTTTCATTAGATGAGGAGCAAAATCGGTAGGTATGATGTCACTTGTACGTGAACGAACCGAACCCTTTCTACATGGAACGTGTAGATTGACAAAAATTTCCAGGTGTTGCAGCTCTCCCCTAGCGTCGGCGGAGGAAAAGTGTTCCAACGACTCATAATTGGCCGACAACAAATAAGTACACGTGTTCGGTGTTGTTTTAGGGCCCTTCAACTACAAAGGAGCTAGAGCCCCGTCCACTGCATAGTTCTAATGCAGAGTCTGCACAGACACTACGCTGTTACGATGATTTTTGGATGTTAGCGGCACCCAGTGTTCCCAAGCGGTCACCCATGCTAGTACTAGCTGGGATTGCGTTGCTTAACTTTTGTGATCAGACGAGAACTGGTGTGTCCAACGCATTACAACCGGCTGTGGCCGCCGGCAACGCATTACAGCCGGCTGAGTAAAAACTACCATTCAACAGACTACTCATGTGTAGTTGTTTGTTGGTGTTTTAGGGCCCTTCAACTACAAGGTCATTAGAGCCCCGTCCACAGTGTAGTTCTGATGAAGAGACTGCACAGACACTACACTAATGCGACGATTTTCGGATACTAGCGGTACCCAGTTTTCCCGAGTGGCCACCCATGTCAGTACTAGCTGGGGTTGCGTTGCTTAACTTCAGTAATCAGACGAGACGGGTGTGTCAGCTCCCTACTCATGTGTACAAGGGAGACAAAATTGGGCACCCTACCATAGGCTGCAAAAAGGATTAGTGATGTGCGAGCCAACAACAATTAGTGGCATTCTACCCGACCATAAGTCGTAGTATTTCACCTCTGACCAGTAATAAAAAAAATTATTTCGTTAGTTCTGTTTTCTCGACATTTGACTCACAATATTGGTGTATCGGCCTTCATTGATGACTTGTTAGAGAGGGTGTGCCGTGCCATTCTCTTCAACTACTATACGGTTTTTTAACGATTATTACGAAGCTTTGTTAGCATAAATAAATAGTTCAAATATGACAATATAATTTGTGGAGAAGGCAGGGTTTAAGGCATCTAGGCATCATAACACGGCTTCAAAATGTTGAGAAAAGGTGAGAGGTCAGACACTTTCATAAGTGTTTCAATGACGAAGAAAGAGAAGAGGGGATGGGACGAATGGACAGGAAGAGGAGAAATAGCAGGATTACTGAAATTTTTTCATCTCCCCTCCTAAATCTACTGCCCCCGTCGACCTACCCTATCTTTAAATGTTTAATTTATTAGAAAGTTAATCGTGAAGTTTTGTATCTAACGTTTTTAAAAGGTTATTGATGTCTCGCATTGTGAAGAAGCACACAATCATGTTTAGGGGGGTCCTAATATGTAGAGTACTGGATATCGGGGAGAACCAGAAAGAAAGAGAGATGAATAAAGAGTTATTATTTATTAGTTTATATAGAAGTTTTGGAAAAAAAAGGTTTCTGAACTGTGTATACATTTTATGGATGGCTTTTCCATGCAAATTAATCTCTTAAAAGAATGGTTAATGCTTTTCCGTCGCCATTTAAGTACCTACATCTGGTTGAATTTGGTAGAGTGGACGGGGGTACAAATAGAGGAGAGGAGGGGGCCCAAAAAAGAGAGAGAGAGAGTGTGTGTGTGTGTGTGTGAGGATAAATAATAATAATAAAAAAAGATGCCTAGTATATTCTTTAAGGTTAAGTGTTTGAGTGCTTCGCCCAATGTGGTACAACTAAGTTATATTTTCGTTTACATATAGTAATGGAAAAACTCTTGAATTTTGAAATTTATGAGATCGTATATCATTTACTATTAGTGGAAACACCGCAGGAAACATGGATCAAAAAATTAGGTACATTACAAATACTAATGAGCCTACTAAGGCCATAGTTTGGCCCTGGCCACCAAACTCATAAAAATTAATCAAAAAGATTGCCTATGGAGAGAGAGAGAGAGGGACTATATTTAAAGAAATAAATAGAGGAAAAGAGAGAGGACAGAGAGGATGAGAAGCAAATTAACAACTGCTTAAGGTCCCTTTTTTCAAGTTTTGGCCCCCTCCCTCCTCACTCTTTCGTTTCTGAAGAAGAGAAAATATGTAGGACCTTGACATAGGTGAGTTTCAGTGTAAATTCATCAGCTTGAAGACTTACATGATTGGAATAGGGGTGTAACTAGGGTGACCATTCTAGTGGTATGAGAGAGTAGTATTATTTATGAGCCAGGATTCCCTTTTTTTCAGTAAATAAGTAACCATAATTTAGTCACGTTATCGGCAATAGGGTGGACCACTGTAAACGCAAATTGCAGAATAAAAACACATAGTGAAGGCGTGTAAAGCACACAAACTGTCAACAGGTTCGTGAAATTCACGCAGAGTGGTTTAAGAGGGAGGAAAAGGGATTGAGGGAGAATATAAGGTAAGAACGGGCAGAACTAGGAGGAGTAAGAGGAAGGGGGGCAAGTGTTAACATTTTAGAGAGAGATAGAGAAAAAAAATATATATGTGAATAAACTCTAGTTACATTTGCGAAAGAATTATGGGATGATGGTGCCTTACGCTAAAAGCAGTTCAAAAGGAAATCAACAGACAACCTGCAGACGTCGAAATCATAAAACTCGCTCGACATTTCTTTCTTCGACTATTGATGACTTCCTCGAAAGTAAATAACTGGTGAAATATCACTACTTTCATTCTAAAAATACTAATTTTTCAACATCATGAAAACAAACCTGCCAATATGGCGTCCTCATTCTATTTTTCAAATCGTTCTCTTTAACGTTTTCTTCTCAAAGAAGCCACTATAGGTTCATTCACAAATTACGCCTGTGGGCTCGTACGGAAATTACGCCTGTTTACCGACCCTTAATCAGCCAATTTATTACAACGCAAGAACTGCAAAAAGCACAAGGCGCTGCTCCGCACCTGTTCTTGCAATAATATACAGTAGTACGTTCTTTGAAACCAGAGTGGAATTGGTCCCCGCAAAATGGTCCGAGGGACTACTAACAGGCGTCATCTAATGATGTCCAGAGAGCGGCGAATTGCGTTGGACACACCAGTTCTCGTCTGATCACTGAAGTTAAGCAGTGCAACCCCAGCATTACTGTAGTGTCCAGTGGCGTAGCCAAGGGGGGTTTGGGGGGTTAAACCCCCCCCCCCTTTGGGCCTCGAATACAACGTAGAGGTATACACCCTATCGAGTCATAGCTCCCCTCAGAAAATCCTGGTTCATGCTATCGACAGTCATATCCCCCCCCCTTCAGAAAATCCTGGCTACGCCACTGGTAGTGTCTGTGCAGTCTCTGCATAAGAACTACACTGTGGACGGGGCTCTAATGACCTTGTAGTTGAAGGGCCCTAAAACACCAACAAACACCAACAACAACCCAGGTAGTACTGACAGAGGTGGCCGCTCGGGAAAATTGTGTACTGCTAATACCCACAAATCGTCGCATTAGTGTAGCTAGCAACTAATAACCCTTTCCCGCCTATGGTAGGGTCAGTTACCCATCTTTGTCCCTAAGGATATCCTCATGGACGATCTGATGCACAGTATTTTTAAGGCAGCCGGCAAGCTGCAACCCCTATGCTCATTTATCACCAGCTTACTGTTCGTTAGGGCACTTCACCGACAGCAAGGAGCGAGCTCATACACCTGGGAATTTTTGCCAAATCCACCACTTGCACCTGTTTGTCTCTCAGGATGCCCTCATGAGTGATCTGGTGGAAAGCATATTTTGGCGGTCAGTTGCAAACATAAGCTGCAACCCGTACGCTAAAGTACTCGTATAATCAGCTTACTGTTCGTTGGAACACTCCATCGCAACTGAGGGGTAAGCTCCTACACTTGGGAATCTTTGGGGAGAGGCTTATTGCGTTGGACACATCAGTTCTCATCTGATCACTGGGAAGTCTCTGGTAGTGATCTGGGAAGATCACTGGTAGTGTCTGTGCAGTCTCTGCATAAGACCTATGCTGTGGACGGGGCTCCAATGACCTTGTAGTTGAAGGGCCCTAAAACACCAACAAACAACAATCGACTGATGTCCAGGTCAGTCGCATAAAGACTACTGCTCAATTTTCTGCCCTAAGAGTTTACCAAATTATCAGCATGAAATGCCGACCGATCTCAGGAGTGCTTCTGAGATCCACAAGAAGGGCTTTCCATTTATCGAAATTAGCATCGGGTTGCGTGCCGGATTAGTGACTCCACGGTTGTAAGTTCGATCCTGGGTTTCTTTCCGGCGAGAGGAGGACCCGTCAAGTGCACTTTCCGTGATTCCATGCTGGGTGTGTGCGATGTCAACACTGCAGGTGAAATGAACCTTTTCAACATGGAGTAAAATACCCAGGCCACTATCGGGAGCGGCGAATTGCGTTGGACACACTAGTTCTCGTCTGATCACTGAAGTTAAGCAGCGCAACCCCAGCTAGTACTGACATGGGTGGCCGCTTGGGAAAACTGGATACTGCTAATACCCAAAAATCGTCACATTAGTGTAGTGTCTGTGCGGTCTCTGCATCCGAACTATGCTGTGGACGGGGCTCTAGTGACCTTTGTAGTTGAAGGGCCCTAAAACACCAAAAAAAAAAAAACAACAAACAAACAACCGTCCAGTATCGACCCTAGAATTACTGACGCATTTATCGAGCGTGCTGAGTGACGAATTGCGTTGGACACACCAGTCCTAATCTGATCACTGAAGTTAAGCAACACAACCCCAGCTAGTACTGACATGGGTGGTCGCTCGGGAAATCTGGGTACTGCTAATACCCAATAATCGTCGCATTGGTGTAGTGTCTGTGCAGTCTATGCATTAGAACTATGCAGTGGACGGGTCTCTAATGACCTTGTAGTTGACTGGACCTTAAACGCCGACAAACAACAACACCAGTTCTCGTCTGATCACTGAAGTTAAGCAGCGCAACCCCAGCTGGTACTGACATGGGTGGCCCCTTGGGAAAACTGGGTACTGCTAGTATCCAAAAATCGTCGCATTAGTGTAGTGTCTGTGCAATCTCTGCATCAGAACTATGCTGTGGACGGGGCTCTAATGATCTTTGTAGTTGTAGGGCCCTAAAACACCAACAAACAACAACAATCGAGCGTGCTACCCACTACACCACCGAGGCGGGTCACCATAGCGCACCCGACCCTACCATGGGAAAGAAAATTGTAGGAAGGTAGGTTATACCTGATGATGATCACGGCGATGAAAATCTTCAGCATACATATGGCTGTCCTCTCTGTAGGAATTAAAACATCTGAGTTTTTGGTTTGTTGGTGTTTAAGGTCCCATCAACTACAAGGTCATCAGAGACCCGTCCACTGCATAGTTCTAATGCATAGACTGCACGGGCACTACACCAATGCGACGATTATTGGGTATTAGCAGTACCCAGCTTTCCCGAGCGACCACCCATGTCAGTACTAACTGGGCTTGCGTTGCTTAACTTCAGTGATCAGACGAGAACTGGTGTGTCCAACGCAACTCGCCGCTCAAAACATCTGAGAAACTCGATCCTGTCATATCGAGAGGAAGGGGTTAGATGATGAAGAAAGACAAGTGACGCCCAGGCATTTTCTACCCTTTACCCCTTTCACATACCACAATATATTAAAATGGACCCTTTTAACTATCAGTTGGATGTGGGAATTTTGAAGTCGGAAGTGCATTGTTAGTTAAAATTGTTGTCAGTGAGCCACACTTGATCAAACATTAAGAGAGTTTTGTGTAACCTTTTATATGCCTAATTATGTGTTTCTTATTAAAAATTCGTGTGTGTTCGCACTCAGAAAAATCCTAAAGAAGCATTCAATGAACGATTCCCACGTACAATGGACGCCATAATGGATATCATCCATCGACTTAATTATAGTCTGGAACTCTCCCCCCATCCATCTGTTACACATCTCATCATGGTTTGAGGGGGACATTGTAATTAAATCGTACCGGAAATCCACATGAACGTTTAGATCCATAATCGATTCAAAATCAAGATAATAAGAAGTGAAAAATCATAGATTTGCATGCATTAACCGAGTAATTGAGGCGATCAAGGAGTGCATTACAACTGATTAACATAAAATGGACAGGGCTGCGCCATAAAGTTTCAATTGAAATCCTAACGAATCCATGAATTCCCCTCTCTTCAAACAGCTTTCAGACTGTAACCCGTCTCGGCGGCGCCGATGGTAGCATGCCCCACCACTGCATCAGTGATTCCTGATTCGATACTGAACGTGGATTGGCTTTCTTCAGACGAGAGAGAGAGAGAGAGGTCGCGCGTGCGCCTTCCTGCGGACGTTGGAGCGGCTTATTGCGTTGGACACACCAGTTCTCGTCTGATCACTGAAGTTAAGCAACGCAACCCCAGCTAGTAATAACATGGGTGGCAGCTTGTGAAAACTGGGTACTGCTAATATCCAATAATCGTCACATTAGTGTAGTGTCTGTACAGTCTCTGCACTAGAACTATGCAGTGGACGGGGCTCTAATGACCTTGTAGTTGAAGGGCCCTTAGGCACTTACGAAACGAACAAAACGTTGCCATGTTCTAGTGTCATAACCTTTATTTCTACCCCGAGTGCTGCTTGTCAAAGGGCCTGCCTATAGCAGGGTAGGGTGCCAATCTTTGTTCCATTAGGAGACATGAGAGATCTCAACATCATACCCTTATCCCGCCTGTCGTAGGGTCGGGTCTGCGCGTTCTACCCCTCCACTTCGGCATATCCCTCACCTGGTCTTCGTCCACCCCACACACTACCATATCCTTAAAGACAACCTGCTCCCACGTCTGCTTTGGTCTCCCATTTGCATTCCTGTAATGGACCTAACGAGCTCCTCCTCCCCTCTTCTCATTACATGGTATCCCATCTTCTTCCACGGTGTCCCCCGCCCCGGGCTACCTCTAATATACTTATTTCTAATTCTATGAGCTCCACGGCGTCCCCCGCCCCGGGCTGCCTGTAATATACTTATTTCTAATTCTATCGTCTCTCGATACTCCACTCATTGACCGCAGCATTCGCATCTCGGCTACTCGCATTCTATTGACGTGGGTGTTTCTCACTGCCCAACACTCTGATCTACTGTATAGAGCATAGCTAGCCTAACCACTGCCCTGTAAAACTTCCCTTTGCCCATCCCGGTGAACACCGTCTGCCCAACCCCGGTGAACAGTATCCGTGGGGGTTTTGATACGCTGTCATTACCGTTTGGCCGTTTCCCCAACCCCTGTTTGGTAATAAACTCAAACTTTATTGGGACCCTCCTATCACACAGGACTTCTAGCTAGCAATTGCAATAGGTCCTCTACTGCCCCTTAGACGATGTCTCATCTTCAGTGGTTTAGCCAACTGCAGATTGGACTGCCACTGTTGGACCGACAGGATAGAAATGGGAATAGCAATACAAAAATGCTTCATCAGTTGCAAAGTTGAATCATGCATCAGTTGAAATATGCCCCCCACTGAAGCACTGAGAGGGGGAGCAATTGCTGCACTCCTCTCCCCCTGGATCCGCTTCTGCTTCAAAGGCATTTAATGTGTGAAGATCTACACTGAGAGATTATGTTAGCAAAACCAGCAGCTAACAACTTCTAACCCTTTTCCCGCCTATGGCAGGGTCGGGTACCCATCTTGTTCCTCTCATTGGACACATGGGCGATAAATTGGACAGCGTTTCTTCACAGCTGGTTGCCTACCATAGCTGCAACCCCTAAGAGTATTGATCTCCGGTCTACTGTTCGTTGGGGCACTCCACCAACTCCCGGGGACGAGCTCCTACACCTGGGAGTTTTTGCCTCATCTACCCGTTGCTTGTGGGAGCAGTGAGTTGCGTTGGACACACCAGTTCTTGTCTGATCACTGAAGTTAAGCAACGCAAGCCCAGTTAGTACTGACATGGGTGTCAGCTCAGGAAAGCTGGGTACTGCTAATACCCAATAATCGTCACATTAGTTTAGTGTCTGTGCAGACTATGCACTAGAACTAAGCAGTGGACGGGTCTCTAATGACCTTGTAGTTGACGGGACCTTAAACACAAACAAACGCAAAAACCCGTTGCTTAGTAGAGAAGGGTCTTTTACATGCAAATGCCATCATAAACCACCCTTGGCCTTGGTTTTTACTTTCTGCCTGAAAGAAGCCGATTCACCTCGGTGCAGTATAGAACCTGGAATTACTGATCCAGTTACCGAGCATTCTACGCACTGCTCCACCGAGGTGGGATCCGTAATTTTTATGCAACTAACTAATTAAATTTCATTTGTGCATTCCTTGACTTCTTTTTCGCCATTGTCGATTTTGGAGATATTTGGATCATTGAGTTTCTGGTATGGGCGATATTAGGAACACTTTTATGAAAAACGAGAAATTGAAGTATGTTAAAATTTTGGGTTTTATAGTTTTAAAAATAAAAGATGACCCAAAATCACCTGTGGAATATTAAAAGGAGGTATGACAACGTACGCTTATACCAGTTTTGATTAAATAGCATTCTTCAGTGCCCTTCAGTAGCAGTCTTCAGCAACCTGCAGACCCGACCCCACCTGGGGGCAGGTTCGGGTCTGCAGGTTCTAGCCCTCCACTCCTGCCTATCTCCCAATAGGTCCCCTTCCACCCCGCACACTACCATATCCTTGCGGATAACCTGCTCCCACGTCAGCTCCGGTCTCCCTCTGCCCCGGGTGCTGCCGACAACTTGGATTCCTGGTATGGCCCTAACGAGCTCCTCGTCCCCTCTTCTCATTACGTGCCCATACCACCTCAGCCTATTCTCCCAAATAGCATTCTTCATTTGCCCGTGATAAATTGTATTGCTTAAGTGGGCGATATTTGGGCTGATAACCTTACTACCATGGGTGACCGCTTGGGAACGCTGGGTAGGCCCTACTGATAATACCCAAATTGTGGTAACAGCGTAGTGTCTACAGACTATGTATTAGAACAGCGATTGTCAACCACTGTGCCGCGAGATTCGTGAAATTGCCGCCACTGCAAATACCAATACATCAAGTGACGCCAGACAAGTAGCTCAATCGGTTCTGCCTTCCTAGGAGGGACTGAATGAACCAATGGGCATGAATATTACAGTTCAGACTGCTGGCTAAGATAGTTATAATGTAGTATTTAGTATACTAGTCACCCACTTGATGCGTGCAGGTTACAAGTAACTAACCCTCTTCCCGCCTATGGTAGGGTCTGGTACCCATCTTGTCCTTCAGAGTGGATACACGGGCGATATATTGCACAGTGTTTTTTTCACGGTTGCCGACCGAAGCTGCAACCCCTAAGCTATGTATCGTATTTCTACTGTTCGTTGGGTCATTCCACCGAAGCCAAGGGCAGCTGGCCAAGGGGCAAGCTCCTACACCTGGGAATTTTGCTTCATCTACCCGTTCCATAAATAGAGAGGGTTCTTTCACGTGAAGATGCCGTCGTACACCACGCGGGACCTCTGTTTTACTTCTCATCTGAAAGAAAGTGCACTCAGGACTTCTCCCTTGCCTGAAAAAGCCAACCCACCTCGGTTCATTATCGCAGTGGTTCTCAATCTTTTTGAAGTTGGGGAACACTAAACTGTGACATTTTACTAGCACGGAACACTTACAATTCAACATAAACTTTAAAGCAGGTTGTACACCTTCTACACTTGGTACTTACTAAATCATCAATCATCATATCCTTATCCCGCCTGTGCCAGGGTCGGGTCTGCGGGTTCTAGCACTCCACTCCCGTCTATCTCTCCCCCAGTTCCCCGTCCACCCCACACACTGTCACGTCCTTACGGACAACCTGTTCCCACATCTGCTTTGGTCTCCCTCTGCCCCTGGTGCAACCGACCAACTGCATTCTTGGAATTATCCTAACGAGCTCCTCTTCCCCTCTTCGCATGACGTGTCCATACCACCTCAGCCTATTCTCCCTCATTTTTTCGGCGATGTCCACCACCCCAGGCTACCTCTAATATGCTTATTCCTAATTCTGTTAGCTCTCGACACGCCACACATGTGCCACAGCATTCGCATCTCGGCTACTCGCATTTTATTTACGTAGCTCTTCCTCACTGCCCAGCACTCTGATCCATATAGCACAGCTGGTCTAACCACTGTCCTGTAGAACTTCCCTTTCAACTAGATTGGGATCCTCCTGTCACACAGGACTCCGCTTGCTTGTCTCCACTTCTGTCACCCCCCTCGCCTATTAATTCTGCGGGTCACATCAGAGTATCTCTCCATTGCTTTGTTTGTGCATTAAATTTTTTTGTGGAACACTTGAAGTGGTTTCGCGGAACACGCTTTGAGAATAGGGTTGCCATAATTGTCGGACCACCGACCGGGACATCCCCCCTTAAAAATAGTTTTTCAACAAAATGGCAAAAATTCATATTATAAACATTCATAGCTTTATTAAAAAATGCCATAATCCTTTCACTAACGCATTGAAATATAGAATATTTTAGAGGACCCAAAAAAAAAAGTAAACGTTAGGACCAATCAGTGGCGGATCTGCTTGGGGATAGAACTTCAAAAGATGTGCGCCCCAAATATTTTTTAAATATTCATAATCCCTGAGTATACATCTAGCAATTACAAAAAGGTCCTCTTCTGGCCCGTTGACAATGACCTATCTTCAGTGGTTTAGCCAACTACAGATTGGACTGCAACTGTTGGACTGGCAGTATAAAAATGGGGATAGCAATGCAAAAATGCTTCATCAGTTGCGCCCCTTTCAGGCAGTGAGGGGGGAGCAATTGCTGCATTGCCCCTCGTCTGGATCCGCCCCAGGGATCAATGGTGGATCATTCCCGAACAGTCAGTTTCACTGGCAAAATGTGATGTGCTTTCATGGACGAATCTTTGTTGTACCAAATCTCTAGGCATGTACTGTATATGCGCAGTACTGAATGCAATGATATTATCAGAAAATAATTGTTTAACATGCGAAAATTTTAAATCGACCGGGACAAATGACTGTCGGACCGGGACACTGGGACAAAGACCTCAAAACCGGGACGTATGGCAACCCTATTTGAGAACCACAAACTACTGAAGCAGTTACCGAGCTTGCTACCCACTGTGCCACCGAGGCGAGCTTCTGCATAGGGTTAGGTTACATATTATACATTTTTTTTTGGCGTTTATGTGCTCCGAAATGTGTCGTTGTTGGTGTGCCGCCAAATTTTTAAATTATGAAACGTGTGCCGTGACGGAAAAATGGTTGAGAATCGCTGTATTAGAACTACGCAGTGGATAGTGTTCTGATGACCTGCGAAACAGAAGAACGGCCTGGGATCGAACTGGCGCAGTAATTCAGCATTTTCCCCTAGTGGGTTGTACTGATTTAAACCTCTCTGAATGAACTCCTGCCCCTTAATTTTATAGATTAAGTAAAATAATGAATATTTTAAGAAGGAAATTGGTCAACCGCATGATGGGTCCCTTCTTTTGTTTTTATTTTTGGGAAAGTTGATGGGACAAAAGAGGAGGATCATCATGCAATTGTAGAGTTTGAAAATCGCAGGAGTCATAGGGTATAATTTTTTTGTACGAAATTGACAGCTTTTTTTTTTATTCAAAGACTAGTTTGGGAATGTATTTCAGTGTTTATCCGTGCTTTAGGGGTTATTTCATATGTAAATGGAGATTGATAATATGGTGTGTGTGCATCATCCCGACTAAACCACATTTCATCCAATTATTTAAATAGATATCTTTTTAGATTTATCAAAAGTAATTTTCTAAGCTTGCTGCCCAAATTTGATCATTTGCATCGTTTGCACCAAGATAAAAGACAACTATTATTATCTTGTGAATATGTTGTTGTTGTTTTTTTCCAACTGGTAAGTTTCCTCCTGTAATCTGCATATTTAATCAAAACCTTGAAAACTTCCTTTCCAAAGTTACGTTTTCTACTAGAGCTGATATTAAATGACCCACACCCCAATATCTACTCCTTTGTTCCCCACTCATTGTTTACTCAATTAAAAAATCAGGATCATTACATGAGATAAGTGTAGAGTTAAATACGAGTCAAATAACTCAACTAAGACCTTTTAGAGTCCGTTCAACATTTAGAAAGAGAGGGAGGGGGTATTAGGGGGTACCGTTTCCTTTCCCCTCTTCTTCCTTCCGCTCACTATCAATAGTCCGGCTACAATTTCAGGTGGGAAATTTTCATCCACTCCTCTAAAGTACCACGGCAACAAGTAGGAGCTCCGTAACAACGTGAAAGATGTTGGGAACTTCTCACTTTTACGGCCGACTTTTAGAGAAAGGGACGGAAATGGGCCGCATAGTCCCAGTCAGTCAGTCTGTGGTACAGCAAAGTTGCGTTGGGCATACCTGTTCTCGTGAGATCACTGAAGTTAAGCAGCGCAAGCCCACGTTAGTACCAACATGGGTGTTTGGTAAAGAACGTTGGGTGCTGCAAATTGCCCCTCTCCTGCGTCCTCCACACCTACCTCCTCATCTCCCGCGAGCAGCCTCCTAAGGGTTCATCCTGTTATGGCTGCTTGCCTTACTCCTCAACCCATGAAATTAATCCTGTAATCCATAAACCCTAAGAAGACGACCTATGGCCTGGTAGGTCAATTTATTCGGCCCGCAAGCTCTGACTCATTTTCATGTCAGTGCCAAATAGGCATGCAAAAATAACCGCTTACGAAGTCACTTATAAAAGGAGCCTTCATTCTCCCCGAAATATGTGCGTAACTCGGCTAAATTCCCAGGTGCAAATGGTCGCCCCAATGCGTCAGAAAAGGGAACGGCTTATTACGTTGGAGACACCAGTTCTCGTCCGATCACTGAAGCTAAGCAACGCAACTCAAGCTAGTACTGACATGGGTGACCGCTTGGGAAAACTGGGTACCGCTAATACCCAAAAATCGCCGCATTAGTGTAGCGTTTGTGCAGTCTCTGCATAAGAACTGCTCAGTGGACGGGGCTCTAATGACCTTGTAGTTGAAGGGCCCTAAAACTCCAACAAACCGAACCGTCAAGTCACTCATAAAAGGACCCTTAATTCTAAAGCGGGGGTTACACGCTCAGTCTGGCATCACTTCAGTCCATGATCTTGATCAAGAATAGACTGATGCCAAACTGATGGATGACATTACACCATCGGTCTCCTCAAAAATCCTAATTGCGCAAAAGAAACGATGGATTGCAATAAGGAAAAAGCTTGTATTGCAATTATAATAGGTTTAGCAACAAGTGCTAAAAGGCAACGTTAGACCAGGGGCGGATCCATATGGGGAGCAATGCAGCAATTACTCCACCCTCAATGCCTCAACTGGGGTGAAGCCATTTTTGACAAAGCAAAATACATGCATGAAGAAGATACCTTGCTAATGAGATTTTTCATGCTAGACCCATAAGCCTAGATCTCCACTAGCACCCAGGCAACACCTTTGCCTTTTTCACCTATTCCAGCCGCTCCACCCCAACACCCACCACCCCTGAACCTCTTCCAATGTGGTGGTTACACAACCCTCCCCTGTAGTGATCCAGCGCTGGACATGCCAGTATCACATGCCTGACGTCCTCCACTTGATCCACACAGCCCTCCTCTCCACCTGTGATCTTTGCCATCCTCTGTTTTTCTCCAGTGACCCAGCTTTTGCCCAAAACAGAAGAGAGCCCTCCCACATATTGTTTCACATGTATTTTACTCGTATAAGTCTTTCTCTGGTTCCAACCGTTGTACAGGCATTGTTGCAGGCAGTGCCGGATTTAGATATTGACAGGCCCCAGGCCATTTCAATTTTCAGGCCTTTTTCAAGCCCGTGTCTTAAGTTTTGAAGCCCGCTAAATGTTGAGACCATAGGCTTCAGCCTACTGAGCATAGTGGTAAATCCAGCACTTAGTCCCAGAGACTGGGGAGGGGTTAAAACGCATGTGTCTCCAATGCTGTCCAACCAGTGACTGACACCAGACTGATGAAAGGCGCTCACACGATCAATCTGACGTCAGTCACGCACAGACTGAGGAAAATTATCAAAAAATTTAAAAATCCGTCAATCCATTCCATCAGTCCGTTAGTCATCACATTATACAATCAGTCTGGCGTCATTCTGACCACAGTCATGGACTGAACTGATGCCAGACTGAGCGTGTAACACCCGCTTATCCGAAATCTGTGCGTAATTCGGCTAAATTCCCAGGTGCAAACGGTCGCCCCTGTACGTCAGTAAAGTACTTCAAAAACTATATAGGTCGGCATTTAATAGCCACATGCGCACTTAGAGAGGTGTTGAAATTAAGAGAGACTGAGGACGGAAGGGGGAGGTAGCAGAAGCGCTGTAAATGCATGTCGCGGGGATGTCCCACGTCATTCCCAACCCAGTTCAAGTCTTTTGGCAATTCGCAGGAAATTAGTTAATAGGGTTAATGAATCCATCAGTTAACATTGCAGTAAACCTCATTGTCGTATCTGTTTGAATGAAATAATAAATGAACAGATTAAATTCCACTTAAAAGCAAACTGGGTGTCCTTCTTTTTTTCTCTTTACATTTGCTATCCATTATTTAATATAATCGCATAATATATTTCATAATCTACATGAAATATGACTGTTGTTAACATGAAAACTTACATTCCTCCTTTGTAAGGTTGTGTGCCGACGCCATTTTACATTCACCATGTTTCACTTAAGGTTCCTTGTAACGTGAACGAAAAAAATCCCTTAATAAATCCAAACGATTTGTCGAAATATGGATTACCATATTCAACTATTTTGTAGTTTGTTTTGTTGGTTGTTGTTGTTTGTTGGAGTTTAAGGTCCCGTCAACTACAAGGTCATTAGAGACCCGTCCACTGCATAGTTCTAATGCATATACTGCACAGACACTACACTAATGCGACGATTATTGGGTATTAGCAGTACCAAGCTTTCCCGAGCGACTACCCATGTCAGTACTAACTGGGCTTGCGTTGCTTAACTTCAGTGATCAGACGAGAACTGGTGTGTCCAACGCAACTCGCCGCTCCCTGTTTTGTTGGTGTTTTAGGGCCCTTCAACTACAAGGTCATTAGATCCCCGTTCACAGCATAGTTCTTATGCAGACTGCACAGGCACTACGAGATCCGAAAATTCGCCCCTGGCAATTTGCCCCCGACATTTCGCCCCTGAGTACTTCTCGCCCCCGGAGCTTTCGCCCCATGGATGTTCCGCCCTTTGTTATTCTGTGTTTATTTAGAAAATTTTTGTTCGTTAGATCCTTTTTCTTAATATTTCAAGGAACTTGCTTTATGTTTGTGTTTTCTTTATACAGTAAACCGGAATAAGCCAGCATCCCCCTCAGACAACCTTAGCCAATATTCCTGCGGGTTTCCAGACCCCTGGCTGGGGTGTCCCCAGTTGGAGTATGTTCAATGGACCCGCAGACCCGATCCTGCCACAGGTGGGATAAGGATATGATGATGATATTGTTATAGTAAACAGAGCGGAAAGAAATAATTGTCCATTAGCCCTCCCAGGGGCAAAACATTCGAGGGGCGAAAGCTCCGGGGGCCAAAAGTACTCAGGGGCGAAACTTCCGTAAACCGACACTACACTAATGCGACTACCTTTGGGTATTAGCAGTATCCAGTTTCCCCAAGCGGCCACCCCTGTCAGTACTAGCTGGGGTTGCGCTGCTTAACTTCAGTGATCAGACGAGAACTGGTGTGTCCAACCCAACGCAATTCGCCGCTACCCAATGCATCACAATGCGAACCTTATTGAAGTATGATGATTCCCCACGCCCTAATCTTAGGGCAGCTTTGAGTGCCCTGCTTCAACTTCCGCAAGGTGGAGCAACATCAACTCCTTAATGTTTTCCTGTCTATCGTAGGGTCGGGTAGCCGTGTTGTCCCTCTGAATGGACACAAGGGTGATATATTGGACAGTGTTTTTCCGCAGCCGGTTGCCGACAAAGCTGCAACCCCTATGCTTATTTATCGTCGGCCTACTGTTCGTTAGGGCACTCCACTGAGCTCCTACTTTTGGAAATGTTGCCTTCTCTACCTGTTGCATAGTAGAGAGGGTT
This sequence comes from Trigoniulus corallinus, assembly GCA_013389805.1. Taxonomy (NCBI): domain Eukaryota; kingdom Metazoa; phylum Arthropoda; class Diplopoda; order Spirobolida; family Trigoniulidae; genus Trigoniulus; species Trigoniulus corallinus. Next base: position 8,355,026 of record JAAFCE010005724.1, read on the forward strand.
CTTTTCCGTGCAGTGGATGCATCGTGCACCACGCGGGGTTTCGGTTTTACCTATCATCCGAAAGAAGGCGCACTGGGGCTTCTTTCTTGCCTGAAAGAAGCCAACTCACTTCGGTGCAGAATTGAACATGGAGCCACTGACGCAGTTACCGAACATGCTACACACTATGGGGAGCGGCGTATTGTAACACCAGTTCTCGCCTGATCGCTGAAGTTAAGCAACACAACCCCAGTTAGTACTGACATGGGTGGCCGCTTGGGAAAACTGGGTACTGCTAATACCCAAAAATCGTTGCATTTGTGTAGTGTCTGTGCATAAGAACTACACTGGGCTTAATGACCTTGTAGTTGAAGGGCCCTAAAGCACCAACAAACAAATAAACATGAAAAAGTTCCAATGGGGGACACACCAGTTCTCGTCTGATCACTGAAGTTAAGCAACGCATCGGTGACAGCTTGGAAACACTTGGGGCTCTAATGACTAATGTAGTTGACTGATCCTAAAACACCAACGAAACAAAAAAGGGAACTCTGGATACTGCTGATACCCAAATCGTCATATAATAGCGTAGATCTGTGCAGGATCTGCGTTCAGCGCCCGCTCTAGCACTTATACCGCCCCGGACAAAAAGACAAATTGCCGCCCCGGACAAAAGGACAAATTGCCTTGAAGCAGCGCTCTGTTCGAGTGCTCTGTTCTCACACGTACAGCCAAAATGGCGCCCCGGACAAATGCATGGGTTCCCCCCTTTAGAGTGGGCCCTGCTGCGTTAGAACTACGCAGTGGATGGGGCTGTAATGACCGTTGTAGTTGAAGGGAGCGGCTCATTGCGTTGGACACACCAGTTCTCGTCTGATCACTGAAGTTAAGCAGCGCAACACCAGGCGCTCGGGAAAACTGGGTACTGCTAATACCCAAAAATCGTCGCATTAGTGTAGTGTCAGTGGAGTCTCTGCATAAGAACTGTGCTGTGCACGGGACTCTAATGACCTTGTAGTTGAAAGGCCCTAAAACACTAACGAAACAAAATCCAATGGGGGAATAGACCATGTGGCCTGTCCCGACAAGAACTAGTCGGCACTGCGTGAATTTATACGTGCCATTGCGGAAACTTGTCCACTGGCGCCACGGACGTTAAATAACCCAATTACATGTCAACTTAGTGCCACTTGGTAGCCGTTTGGCATACGGCAGACATTGAATTTATGTCGTCATCTGATAGGGTTTCTATTGTTAGATTCATGGGGTACAAGAATTGCACCTCTTTTTTTGGTTATCGTTTGCCGATTATTATTTATGTAGTTTTTGAAATAATTTAACATTATTTTTGCAACCACAATCTGCCATTCGTTTGCACCTGCATTTCACACCACGATATCATTTACTGTTTGCTCAACTTGAAGTGGTAATTCAAATAGGTAATGTGACGCCCCGTCCAAAAATTCATCTTCAAATCGGGTCTAAAATTTACGTAGATTCTGAGAATGAGTTTCCAGCTGTTAAAAATTACGTCTCGAAAGTCAAAGAGGGTTAAACAAAAAAAAAAGGAGGCAGAATTTGGAAGAGATTTATGTGTTGGTTTACAACATCTTTTTTTCCCCTTACCTAAATCTTGCAGTCAAATCTAACCGTATGTCAGGATCCTATTTCTTACCTGGACACGTCACATGAATGAAAATTAAGTTTAGATTTGAAAATCAAATACCCATTTCACTTTTGTTTCCCCCTCCCCCAAAATTGCTTATCTAAATTTACCAAAATTTCTCATAGATCGTTAACGCTATTGTTGCCTACTACTACTGCCCATGGAGTTTGAATCTGATGTAAGATTCAAAATTTGGGATTTGAAACCCCCCTCCTTCCACCAAAAAACATTGGTTTGGAACCGAAATAGTTATCGTGGTGCACCATCTTTGTTGTGGAAGAAGGGGGGCAAAAAAGGACCAGGCGGAGTCCTCATTTGCAACAATAAATTTATTAGTGTTGACCTAAAGCTATTCATGTGCGTTGGAGTTTGTCTTGAAACATAAAATCTAATCATTTTTACAAGTAAGAAGAAGAAAGGGGGGAAAAAATAGAAGGTTGAACATTTCGGCGTTAGTTATCATGTCTAACTAACTACAGAAAATATATTTATGCAAAAAAAACTACTTTTTTTCACGGTGCCCATCCATTTCTGAACAGATGTAAAAAGCCAACCTGACGATGCTCTACAGCAGCAATTAATAATAATAATGAGGTCGTAATCAGTTCAAAAAATTTCTTATCTATTAACTGGACTGTATAAAATTGATATTAATATCCAGAAAAATAGACCTATGATTAATAGAGAAGCTAATAATTAATGTCCATAATTCATTCTTACCTTCTTTTCCCCTTTTTCAAAACCCCCGAAATATACTTCTTGTTTCATGCAACTTCAATGTGAAATAAAAATGTCCGACTACTAACAATTTTAGAACACTGTAGGCTCCTTCATATATTACGTCTTCTGAAAAAAGAAAAGTATTCTAATAATTCCATAATTCAAAGTGTTAGTTCGTGAGTCATTCATTCGTCTGAGTATTGTACAGCCGCACTATTAGGCCTACTACTACTACTACGGGAGCGGCAAGTTGAGTTGGACACACCAGTTCTCGTCTGATCCCTGAAGTTAAGTAACTCAACCCCGGCTAGTACTGGGGGGGGGGGGAGCGGCGAGTTGCATTGGACACACCAGTTCTCGTCTGATCACTGAAGTTAAGCAACGCAAGCCCAGTTAGTACTGACATGGGTGGTCGCTCGGGAAAGCTGGTGTCAACGCCCTAAGAGAAAGGGGGACATTATTTACATGTGAAGCAAAGGAGGGGGTAAAGGGCAAGATGTGAACTTAGTCATCCCTTTTTCTGATTCTCAGAAGGGGTAGGGTAGGTTACAATGGACCCATTGTAACCTCAGTGTGACCGATCCTATATTGGAGAAGGGATAGGGTAGGTAAGTGGAGGTGACCCTTTGACTTGAGGGGGAGAGGACAATGAAGGGGACTTGTAATTGGGACCACTGCAACAGCTGGGTACTGCTAATACCCAATAATCGTCGCATTAGTGTAGTGTC
>JAAFCE010005724.1:8358128-8383351 GCA_013389805.1 Trigoniulus corallinus
ACTGCTAATACCCAATAATCGTCGCATTAGTGTAGTGTCTGTGCAGTCCCTGCATCACAACTACACAGTGAACGGGGCCCTACTGACCTTGTAGTTGACGGGACCTTAAACACTAACAAACCACAACAACAATGGGTGGCCGCTTGGGAAAACTGGGTACCGCTAGTATCCAAAAATCGTCGCATTACTGTAGTGTCTGTGCAGTTCCTGCATCACTACTGCACAGTAGACGGGGCTCTAATGACCTTGTAGTTGAGGAGCCCTAAAACACAAACAATACTACTGTACTACAGTACTACTTTCCGCCTGCGGCAGTGTCGGTGGAGCAGCTTGTTACGTTGGACGCACCAGTTCTCGTCTGATCACTGAAGTTAAGCCACGCAACCCCAGCTAGTACTGACATGGTTGGCCTTTGGCAACCGCTAGGAAATCTGGGTACAGCTAATACCCAACAGTCGTCGCATTAGTGTAGTGTCTGTGCAGTCTCTGCATAAGAACTGTGTTGTGGACGGGGCTCTAATGACCTTGTAGTTGAGGGGCCCTAAAACACTAACGAAACAAAGTCAGTTACCCACCAACCATCTGTTAGACGGTATTTTTTCCGTAGTCAACTGCCGGCCTAATACTGGAACTCTTAGACCATTACCGGTGCTACTAGCTCTTTTCCTCCTACGGCTTGTTTGTTGGTGTTTTAGGGCCCTTCAACTACAAGGTCATTAGAGTACCGCTCACAGCATAGTTCTTATGCACAGACTGCACAGACACTACACTAATGCGACAATTTTTGGCTATTAGCAGTACCCAGTTTTCCCAAGCGGCCGCCCATGTCAGTACTAGCTGGGGTTGCGCTGCTTAACTTCGTTGATCGAACGAGAACTGGTGTGTCCAACGCAATTCAGCCACTTCAATTATACGGTATTTTTCGGCAGGCTGTTGCTGACCAAAGCTGCAACCCCTATACATCAGTCTGGGGCCTCATCTTCCCCTTTGAAGAGTAGATACCCGCCTTGGTGGCGCAAAGGGCAGCGTGCGTACTCGGTGACTGCTTCACTGGTTCTAGGTTTGATACTGGACAGAGGTGGGTTGGCTTCTTTCGGACAAGGGAGATGCCCCGTGTACGCCTTCCTTCGGATGAAAAGTGTAACCGAGGTCCTATGTGGTGTACGATGGCATTTGCACGTAAAAGAACCCTCTCTACTATGCAACAGGTGGATGAGGCAAAATTTTCAAATGTACGAGCGCGCCCCATGGCGTCGGTGGAATTCCCCAACAAACAGTCGACCGACAATAAATAAGCAGTCGGCAACCGGCTGCGGAAAAACACCGTCTAATATATCACCCTTGTGTCCATTCAGAGGGACATGCTAGATATCCGACCCAGCCATAGGCGCGAAAAGGGTTAGGAGTAGCTAGTTGCTACCTGTTGCATAACAGAGAGGGTTCTTTGACGTCGAAATGATGTTTTACACCACACATGGTCACGGTTTTACCTCTGATCTGTCAGAAGGCGCCGGGGGCTTTTGTCTCGCGTGCCTGAAAGACGCCAGTCCACCCCGATCCAGTTTGGAACCTGGAACCACTGACTCAGCACACTACTTCCAGCGCCATCGAGACGGGTTTAATGTTTATCGTCGGCAGACTGTTCATTTGGGGACTTTTCTCTACCGACGCCAGGGGATGCGCTGCTACACCTGGAAATTTTGTCAATCTACACATTCCATGTAGAAAGGGTTCTGTTATGTGCACAGGACATCGTACGCCGCAGGAGGCCGCCGTTTTACTTCCCATGTAACTGAAGGCGCCCTGGAGATTGCTGTCCTGCATTCGATAGAAGCCAAACCACCTCGGTTCAGTTTCGTACCTGGAACCACTGACGCAGTAGCGGAACGAACATCGAGGCAATGGCTTCTGTAGCCTATATTCGATCTGGGGATCTGGAATTCGTGGAAGTGCAGATGGTGTCTCAAATCCTCGCAAACGGTCATAGTTTCTCGACGGGTGTCACCTGGCTTCTAACTAGGCTAATCTCTGACTGAATGAAATTAACATCTCACCAGGTGGCGCAGTTGAACCAGACAAAAAACTCTGGATTTAGCTCTACAAATGTGTCTACAGGATCGATCCTGGTGTTGGATTACAGCTACTGTATGTCTTCGCTCGGGAGTAGAAGTTCTCCCAACCTGTTAAATTGAATGTAAGGAGAGTAGAAACGGCTCTTTTACCAACAGGAGCGGTCTTTGGCAGTTGGAGGCTCTGTGCAGGGAATCCGTTTCGGGGCCCCCTAAGTTAACAATGTTAAAAGTTTAAAGTTCTGTTATAATGTTTTTCTGCGTGCATATTTGCAACATATGTAGGCCCTATGTGACGGCGGACCCTGTGGGGCCCCACAGTCTGCACATGCCTAAGACCGGACCTGGTACCACGTCCCCATCTGATAGAGGACTTTTATACAGTGCCGGAGTTAGATTTTGAGAGACCCTAGGCTATTTCAATTTTGAGCCCCTTTTTAAGCCTTTTTGAGGCCCTTTTCTTAAGTTTTGAAGCCCGCTGTATGTTGAGGCCCTAGGCTTCAGCCCAAGGGCGGATCCAGAGGGTGGCGATTATGATTCTGAAGCACATCGCAAGTTTCAGCCAGTCCGAATTCCCAAAGTAGCCAGGCTTTCGGCCTGGCCACAGGGGGGTGATCACCCCGATCACCCCCCTCCCCCGTGGATCCGCCACTGCTTCAGCCTACTTATCCTAATGGTAAATCCGGCTCTGCTCTTATACCCCGGCCAGGGATGAACCTGTGTTCGCCGAACTCAAAAGACGAACGTACTTTACCAGCTGACTTACGCGAGGTCAACAACTCTGTTAATACGAATTGACGGGTGAGCGCCATCTACCGGCGCCTATTTAAAGATACTTTGTTGTAGCGTTGCAGATCAACGTCGGGGATTCTTGAAGTGCTCATTGACCTGGAAAACCTGAAAATGTCAAATTTGTCGCATAAAATGCATAAATATTTGAAATTTATCACAACAATTCTTTATAATTGCATCTAATAAATTGCGAATGCAATTCAGGTTCAGTTCTACAAGTTGAATTCCTAATTGGCAAGAAAAACATGTCGGGATCATTTTTTTCATGACGTCATTCACAGAAGCTGTTCCTATATTTACCAAAAGTAACCGAAATTGATATCGTCTGATTCTCCTGTGGGGTAGGACAGCACCCCCTCCACAGGTAGCCCTGTTACTATTGCTGCAGGGTTCTGTCCATCTGACTGGGGTGCCCCCAGTCAGAGCTGTCAAAGTAAAGGAGTCAGGCTCAGATTAGAGACTTGGAATGTGGGGACCCTTACAGGGAAAACTGGGGAATTAGTGGACACCCTCAAGCACATGCGTTCCTTCAGGAGACCAGGTGGAAGGGAAATAGATCACAGATGCTGGGAGAAGGATATAAACTTAAATACACAGGTAGTGAAGAGGGACGAAATGGGGTGGGCATAGTATTGAGTAGTGAACTGTAACAGGGGATCACTTCAGGCAAGAGAATTAGCAGTAGGATAATGTTAGTTATAGTAGTCTGGCAGGGTATAGGGCTTCACCTCATAAGTGCCTATGCCCCCAAGCAGGAGAAGGGAGATGAGGAGCTTATTAGGCGGCAGGGTTGGGTCTGCAGATTCTAGCTCTCCACTCCCAACTGTCTCCCGCCAGGGCTCTGTCCACGCCCTTATGGATAAGGAATTGTTCCCACGTCTGCTTTGGTCTTCCCCTGCCCCGTGTGCTACCGACCACCTGCATTCCTGGCAAGAACCTAACGAGCTCCTCCTCCCGAGCTCCACCTCAGCCTATTCTCTCTCATTTTTTTCTACGATGTCCACCACCCCCAGGCTACCTCTAATATACTCATTCTGATTTCTATCGGCTCTCGACAGGCCACTCATGTACTGCAGCATTCGAATCTCGGCCACTTGCATTCTATTGACGTGGCTGCCCGGTAGAACTTCCCTTTCAGCTTGATTGGGACCCTTCTATATTTCAAAAATGCACACAGAAAGATATTGTAACAGAATTTTAAAGTTTTAACATTGTTAATTTTGGGTGTCCCAAATGCCAAAAACCGTGCCTGATGTGCAAGAAATGCCAAAGCACCGCCCTTATTACTAATAAGGGCTATTTCCTCGGACAAAACGGAGCCTGTTATTCGCAACTTCCGGTCTTTGTAATACTACCCTTAACAAAACTGACCTTTTCATGACACTAGCAGGACCGAATTGAACAGAAGATTAGACCTGAGGGAAGGAGGAAACCTACAAACGGGTCCACACCTATTAATCACCTTATAAAGCGAACGAGGCCTATGGCAAGACCGGGTACTGGTACCCATTTTCTGTAGGTACCGGAAACGCACGAACGAATTCCACAAACGGATGTCATTATTTTACATTCTTTTTATGACGGCTCGATGACCATCAGAGGATAACTACCAGGACCAACCCAACCCTGGATCCCATTCACACCGTGAAAAGGTTTGGGGCCTTCTTATTTCTACATCTAATATTTCACATAGCAACTTCTAACCCTTTTCCCCCTGTGGCAGAATAAGGTACCCATTTTGTCCCTCTGAATGGGCATTGGGTGATATGTTGGATGGTATTTTTTTGCAGCCGGCTGCTGACCAAACCTGCAACCCCCATGTTTATTCATCGTCGTTCCACTATTCGTTGGGGCGATCCACCAAGCCCCTAGACCTGGGAATTTTGCCTCATCTACCCGTTGCATAGTAGTGAGGGTCGATTAAACTTCTCATTCAGAGGAGGGGCACTCGGAGCCTCTCTCGCAACCGAAAGAAGCCAACCCACCTCGGTCCAGTATCGAACCTAGAACCCCTGACGCAGTAACGAGCACGCTACCCACGACAAGTCCTGTAATATTCCGCATAAAATGGGTTAATTTGCACGCTACAGGAAGAGTGGACGGATTCAAAAACGCCTTAGTGTAAGAGGTAGACACTACCTAGGGCCCCCCATTTCGGAAACCAATATGCATATAGTCAGTAGATGGTCAATAAACATGGGAGCTACAGTGGTACTGTTCCTAGCCGGGACCACAGCGCCCTGAAAGTGTGCGTTTCTGACTTTGTTATTTGAAGGTGAGTCGGTTGTTTCAAAACATAAATCAAAAGACTGGAAGGGTTTTTGTCAATGGTTCAGTGGGTAGGCCTACTTTGCGAGGACCAATCCTGGTCCAATATCGAGCGATGGGAAGCCCAACGCGCACCTCCCACGGAATGGGAAGTAGGACCTTGGCCCTGTGCAGTTGCACGGCGCCACTACTAGAACTCTTTCTGCACAAGATAAAACGTAAATGCAGGTCGACGAAATTTCCTGGTGTAGGAGCTTCGGGCGTTAGTGCCCCATGGAAGAAAAAAACAATGAGTGCAAATGGATATTTCATGTAATAGGCAGGAGCCGTCATCATCATCATACCCTTATCCCGCCTGTGGTAGGGTAGGATCTGCTGGTTCTAGCCCTGCACTCCCGTCTGTCGCCCTCCAGGCCCCCGTCCACCCCACACAATGCCATGTCCTTACGGACAACCTGTTCCCACGTCTGCTTCGGTCTCCTCCTGCCCCGGGTGCTACCGACCACCTGCATTCCTGGCAAGGACCTAACGAGCTCCTCCTCCCCTCTTCTCATGACGTGTCCCTCATTTTTTCTGCGATGTCCACCACCTCCAGGCTACCTCTAATATACGCATTTCTAATTCTAGGCAGGAGTGTAAAGGACATATTCCTACTAAGGGACAATTGCCAGATTGAAGCGCGACAAATTAGGTAGAAGTTGTCCTGCCATCACGAACCATTTTTCTGCCTATGGTAGAGTTCGGTGCCTATTTTTCCAATAGAACACGTGAGCGATGTGTTTGATGGTAGTTTTACATAGCCGGCTGTCAACTTAATACTGCACTTTCTACGCGTATTTCGGCCTATTTTGAGTCGTTGGGACATGTTTTCTCCTCGGAGCTCCTACACCTGGAATTTTTGCCGAATTACACGCAAATTTTATTCCATGTTAGTCCAGACAGCCATAATGGCCCGAACCTTGTAGAGGCTGCTCGCGTGTGGGGAAGGTAGGAAGGGAAGATGAGGGAGAGGGGAAATTAGTAGCACCCAATCTTCAACCAACCACCCTTGTTGGTATTAGCTTAGGGTGCGTTGCTTAACTTCAGTGATTTCACGAGAAGAGCTCAGTCGCTCTTTACTTGCAGTGATGACCTTGTACTAACCGCATGAGGCCAAGGCTTTACCTTCTACGCGACCAAATGAACACAGGTGGCCTGGCCACTCTCTCAGGCCAGCCTCGTGAGTTTCAGGCGCCCTAGGCAAGTGGGTCCATCGCCGCCATCCCCATTAAATTTAATTCAGTTCTAAATTGTCTCTCGCCCTTGGCATTTGTCCCATTGCCAATGCATTGCTATGACTGCAACAAGGCGCCTCGAGGAAGCCAACATTTAGAAAGGCCCTCTGACTGGTTAGCACTGACATGGGTGGCCGCTTGGGAAAACTGGGTACCGCTAGTATCCAAAAATCGTCGCATTAGTGTGGGGTCTGCAGTCCCTGCATGAGAACTACACAGTGGACGGGGCTCTAATGACCTTGTAGTTGAAGGGCCCTAAAACACCAACAAACAAACAATTCAGTGATCAGACGAGAACTGGTGTGTCGAAAACAACTCGCCGCTCCCCTTGCCTGTCCCGTGAGCCGCCTGTGCGGCAGGGTAGGGTTGGCATGAACTTAAACCTCTGAATCTGCGTGACCTCAGTCTAGGTCAAGAAAGAGGCCTGAATGAAATGACAAGGGTGACGCAGAAAGACTATTACCCCATAACTAGTGACACATTTACATCAGCCTGTAAACAGTAACTTCTGTTGAAGAAGGGTTCCTAAAATGGAGGTTTTATTTCTTTTATTTGTTAAATGGAAGATGATTATCAGATGATTGATAATAAAATGGAATAGTTAATATTTATGGCAGTCTTATTACCAACATTTGGAACTTTTATTTCCAACAATCAACTCATCTTTGCATTTAACTGGTTTATTTGTTTGCTTGTTTGAGGTGTTCTCAGCATGTAAATTATGGCAAAAAGATAGCTTTAGTTGATAAATGTAACACCAGAGGGCTTCCTGATGGGACCTGATAACGACTACTCTATAAACTACAACAAACCGTCGTTGTAGGAGTAGTCCTGTCGAACTAGGGGGAGGAGGCAGTCGTAATTTTGGCTTTCAAGAAACTCAATTTATATTGTCCACGTCATAAATAACCGCCATAATTGTCGTCCTGTCTTTTAAACGTTTTTCACACAGACACACACAAAAAACACGAGAACCGTTTAGGAAATTTCTGCTAAATTGTAATCAAGTGACCTATTCTGCCAATCATTCATCAACCCCTCTTCACGTGCCTATGGCAACGTCGGGAACCCATTCCTCTTACTGAAGCTTGGGACTGAAACACAGGCCAACTGCTGGAGCGTCGAATTGCGTTGAACACCTGTGTCCTCCGTGGTGTAGTGGTTAGTATCCCCGCCTGTCGCGCGGGAGACCGGGGTTCGATTCCCTATCGGGGAGTGTCGCCTCTATGTTATGGAGCGGCGAGTTGCGTTGGACACACAAGTTCTCGCCTGATCACTGAAGTTAGTACTGACATGGTTGGTCGCTCGGGAAAGTTCTCGTCTGATCACTGAAGTTAAGCAACGCAAGCCCAGTTAGTACTGACATGGTTGGTCGCTCGGGAAAGCTAGGTACTGCTAATACCCAATAATCGTCGCATTGGTGTAGTGTCTGTGCAGTCTATGCATTCGAACTATGCAGTGGACGGGTCTCTAATGACCTTGCAGTTCATGGGACCTTAAACACCAACAAACAAACAACAAAAAAAAAAGACACCTGTCGCGGTGGCGTAGTGGTTAGCACGCTCGGCTGTTGTTGTTGTCTTTGTTAGGGTTTTAGGGCCCTTCAACTACAAAGGTCATTAGAGCCCCGTCCATAGCATAGTTCTTATGCAGAGACAGCGCAGACACTACACCAATGCGACGATTTTTGGATACTAGCAGAACCCAGTTTTCCCAAGCGGCCACCCATGGCAGTACTAGCTGGGGTCAGTGGCGTCACTAGGGGGTGCGAGGAGTGCCGGCCGCACCGGGTGACACCACTCGCACCATGAAAAATGGGGTGACACCAAAGCAGAAGAAGCGGCTTTTTTTCGGGAGAGGGGGTGACTCCATGGTGTCACCGCACCAGGTGACGCAAACCCTAGCGACGCCACTGGCTGGGGTTGCGCTGCTTAACTTCAGTGATCAGACGAGAACTGGTGTGTCCAACGCAATTCGCCGCTCTAGCGCGCTGGGCAACTGCGTCAGTAGTTCTAGGTTCGATACTGGACCGAGGAGGGTTGGCTTCTTTCGGGTGAGAGGGAGGCCGCGAATACGCCTTCCTTCGGATGAGAAGTAAAATCCAGGTCCCGTGTGGGTGTACGATGTTACTTGCACGTAAAAGAACCCACTCTACTACGCAATGGGGAAATGAGGTGGGAGCGGCGAGTTGCGTTGGACACACCAGTTCTCGTCTGATCACTGAAGTTAAGCAACGCAAGCCCAGTTAGTACTGACATGGGTGGTCGCTCGGGAAAGCTGGGTACTGCTAATACCCAATAATCGTCGCATTAGTGTAGTGTCTGTGCAGTATATGCATTTGAACTATACAGTGGACGGGTCTCTAATGACCTCGTAGTTGACGGGACCTTAAACTCCAACAAACAAAGGGAAATGAGGTAAACATTTCCTGGTGTAGGAGCTCGGTGAGATTCCCCTACGAACACTAGTTCGATGATAAATAAGTGTAGTGGTTGCAGCTTTGGCCGGCAACCGGCTGCAGAAAAGCTATGGCCAATATATCGCCCTTGTATCCATTCAGAGGGACAAGATGGGTGCCCGACCCTGCCATAGGCGGGAAAAGAGTTAGCAGTTGCTTTTTTACACCAGTTCTCGTCCGACCACTGAAGTTAAGCAACGCAATCCCAGCTAGTACTGACATGGGTGGCCGCTTGGCAAAACTGGGTACTGCTAATAGCCAAAAATCGTCGCATTAGTGTAGTGTCTGTGCAGTCTCTGCATAAGGATAAGGCTGTGGATGGGGCTCTAATGACCTTGTAGTTGAAGGGCCCTAAAACACCAACAGCCCTAAAGCCCTAAAACAACTCTTCGGGCCTTAAAGCACCAACAAATCAATCAAATTCTGTCGAGCGGGAGGACCCCAGTATGCCTTTCATCGGATAGAGAATAAAACCGCGGCTCCGTGTGGTGTAAACTACGCTGCCTGCACTTAAACGAACGGCTAAAATATACGGGTAGTTCAGTGGCGGACTGGTAGCATCTATGGGCCCGGGCTCAATTCTGGCCAGAGGCGGGTGGTTTCTTTAGGACAACAAAGAGAGAGTGGGGGCCGTAGTAGAACGGTAGGACCGTTGGTTTTGGTGGTGTGTACGATGCCACCACTATACGGAAAACAACTCTTACTACAAAAGCAACTTCTAATCATTTTTCCCGCCTATGGCAAGGTCGGATACCCATCTTTGTTCATCTGGATGGACACATGGGCGATCTGTTGGACGGTATTTTTACGCAGCCTGTGCAGTCTCTGCATAAGAACTATGCTGTGGACGGGGCTCTAATGAGCACCTGCTCTAGCACTTACGCCGCCCCGGACAAAAGGACAAATTGCCGCCCCTTGAAGCAGCGCTCTGTTCGCATGCTCTGTTCTCACACTTACAGCCAAAATGGCGCCCCTAAATTTTTGCGCCCCGGACAAATGCCCGGGTTGGCCCCCCTCCTTAGAGCGGGCCCTGCTCTAATGACCTTGTAGTTGAAGGGCCCTAAAACACCAACAAACGAATGAAACGGGGCTCTAATGACCGATGTAGTTAAAGGGCCCTAAACTACCAACTGAGCCACTGAGGCACATTCTTTCTTCACGGAATAGAATCGGAGGTCGGAGATATTTTCGTTGTTTAGGAAGATCATTTGCCGCCTTGCAGCGGTTAATGGCCTTCAGTCCCTGACAGAGTGATGCTAAACATCCTCCTACAAGGGGGAATAAGAAACACTTCGTTAAATGATCCGCTTTCATGGTTAATTAAATATGTTGCTGATGTCCAAAAACCAAAATACGATAATCTTAGTCGCCATGTAACACCATGTCAGTGTCATGGTGTCGGCTTTCTCCTAAAACAAGCGGCGATATGCCAAAATTTCATCAAGATATTTGTTGATTTATTATGAAAAATTAACATTTATTCTTAACCCTATCGTTTAGATATAATATTCATAACATTCTCATGAATTATGCAAATATGCAAATTAATATATTGATCAGACACTCTGAACTCATGTCTTCGCGCGCTCACATACGCACACACACCCTTGTAGCAGGTTGTTGTCCTAACTGCACCTCTCCCATCTTGCTCTAGACATACAATTTATCAATTTGGGAGGGTAAGAATTTCGGTAATTTAATACGAATTATTTTGGACTAAACATCAACTAACTGGTTTAATTAATTTAAATACAATCCTAATTTAATAATTCATTATTTTTCATACCAGGTGTGAGTGTTTCTTGAGCTCAAGATATTTCGCTTTGCCTCCTGGTTGGTTTATTCCAAATCTGCCGATTTTAAGGTCATTTACTGATGCCGGGAGGCGAACTCTTACACCTGGAAATTCTGCCGATCTACACCTAGATTTCATTCCGTATACGAATGACGTGTTAATGGCACAAAAGGCAAGGTTTTGCTTCCCCCCTCCTATGGTATCATCCATGTAGGACGCCCTTGTCTAACTAGAAACTACTAACCCATTTCCCGCCTATGGTAGGGTCGGGTACCCAATATGGTCCCACCTGGACTCAGCTGGCTGTCTAGCTAATGCTGCAATTATATGCTTTTTTTGCAGGCCCGGCTGGTGAGTTTCAGGCGCCTGTGCAGCCAAGTTGTTTGTGCATCCATGTTGCGTAGTGCAGCCAAGTTGCGTTGGACGCACCAGTTCCCGTGAGATCACTGAAGTTAAGCAGCGCAAGCCCACGTCAATACCAACATGGGTGGTTCGTAAAGAACGTTGGGTGCTGCAAATTAGCCCTCTCCTTCGGACTTTCCGCTATATCCTCATCTCCCGCGGGCAGCCTCATAAGGGTTCATCCTGTCCAACCGTCCGTTGAAACTTAGGCAAGTGGGTCAGCCCCCTATTAAATTTAAAGCAGTTCTGAATTGTCCGAGCGGCCCACACGCCTTTGGCATTTGTCCCAGACGCATCGCTAGGGTTGGCGTCACCCAGTGCGGTGACACCATGGTGTAACCCCCCCCCCCCTCTCCCGAAGGGAGCGGCGAATTGCGTTGGACACACCAGTTCTCGTCTGATCACTGAAGTTACGCGACGCAACCCCAATTAGCACTGACATGGGTGACCGCTTGGGAAAACTGGGTACCACTAGTATCCAAAAATCGTCGCTTTAGTGTAATGCCTGTGCAGTCTCTGTATCAAAACTACACTGTGGATGGGGCTTTAATGACCTTGTAATTGAAGGGCCCTAAAACACCAACAAACAAACCCTCTCCCGAAAAAAGCCGCTTCTTTTGCTTTGGTGTCACCCCATTTGTCATGGTACGAGTGGTGTCACCCGGTGCGGCCTGCACCCCCTAGTGACGCCACTGATTTGTCCTTTTGCCAATGCACTGCTATGGCTGTGCTATAAGACACCTCGAGGAAGTCAGCATTTAGAAAAGGTCCCACATCGCTACATAGGCCCCATAGGCTACATGGTAGGGAAATACCCCTGAAATTTTCCGCCCTAGGTAGCCGCCTATGTTTGTCTGCCTCATGAGCCGCCTGTGCTTATTTGTCATCGGCCTGCTGTTTCGAAGGGGCACACCACCGATAGCAGAGGGCGAGCTCCAACGCCTTAAGGTAGCGGTTGTATTGCGTTGGACACACAAGTTCTCGTATGATCACTTAAGTTAAGCAACGCAACCCCAGATAGTATTAACATGGGTGGCCGCTTGGAAACACTGGGTACTGCTAATACCCAAAAATCGTCGTAACAGCATAGTATCCGTGCAGACTCTGCGTTCGAAATATGCAGTGGACGGGGCTCTAATGGCCATTGTAGTTGAAGGGCCCTAAAACACCAACAAATCAATCAAATCCGGCTCTTAAAAGCGTTGCCGAACGACACGGTGAAAAGGTTCTGTTACGTACAAGGCCACACGAAGCCACGGCTTTACTTCCCGTCCTATGGTGATCCGTTGGTGTATAACGTACAGGCAGGGCCGGCCTTAGGGCAAGGCGACCGCCTTCGGCCCCGCGCTGGTGAATTAAAAGAAACTTAGTAATGGGGCCCCACTATCGCCTGCTGCCTTGTGCCCCTCTATCGTCTGGTCTGCTGCCTTGGGCCCCGCAAACTCTAGGGCCCTGCATACAGTGTCCTTATCAGGAATGTCGCACATGCGCAGGACGTAATTCGTCTGCTTTGCGTGACACACGTTGTTCTCCAATGGGTCACTCAATCTTACCAATGTGCCTGGTTCCAACAAGACGGGCAAATAAGTACTGGTCCCTACCTAGGTGAGAAAAGGGTTCGGATTGATGATATTTTTCATGTGGTCATATTGAAGGCGTGTTGGGCCCTAGGTCGAAAGGGTAGAATGAGCTTCGAATGCCCAAATCGTAATTGTTATACAGCAGACGACCTTATGCAGTGTGATTGACAATGTCCCAACACATCATCATTGATCCCTTTTCCCTCTTATGGCTGGGTCGGGTGCCTATTTTATGCTATTTTACGCAGCCGGCAGCCAACCCCTGGGGTTAGTCTTCGTGGGCCTATTTTAATTCATTTGGGCATTTTCCTTCCACCGACACTAGAAGGCGAAAAATGCCCCAAACATGCGTATGTACATAGACAGAATATACACAAGTGCGGAACTCAAATTCAAGACTTAAAAACGCACAAATTTAAAAGGCCCTAGTTCCTTTTGGAGCCCTACGCCGGAGCCTACTTCCACGGAAATCCGGAACTCAATGTTGCATTGTGCTTGCCACGTGGTAGTTTCCTTTTCTTCAGAAAGGACTATCCTCCCTCGGGTCCGAATACCCCCTGCTCTCCAAAACGTCCAATCTGCCAAAACAGTTATTTATACCATCTTTTGTTTATGGGGATTGCCACAATGTTGTGCCACCGTCGCCATTTTTAACGCATTTCACACCCACGCCAGGTCAGGTATAACTCTTCTCAGTGGCGCAGGTGGTAGCGTGCTGCATTACTTGTTTAGTAGGTCCAGGTTCCATACTGGTTCGAGGTGGGTTTTCTTCTGTCGGATGGGAAGTAGAGTCGTGACATCCTGCGTTATGTAGGTGTCCTTTGCACTTAAAAACCCACTCTACCATGTGACGGTGTAGGAGCTTGTCCCCTGACGTCGGTGGAATGCCCCAACGAACAGTAGACCGACAATAAATAAGCATATTAGTTGCAGCTTTGGTAGGCAATCGACTGCGGATAAACATTGCCCAGTATATCACCCTTGTTTGCATTCAGGGGGATTTCGTTCGTTCGTTGGTGTTTTAGGGGCCTTCAACTATAAGGTTTTCAGAGCCCCGTCCACTGCGTAGTTCTAATGCAGAGATTGCACAGACACTACCCTAATGCAACGATTCTTGGGTATTAGCGGTACCCAGTTGTCCCAAGCGGCCACCCATTTCAGTATTAGCCGGGGTTGCGTTGCTTAACTTCAGTGATCAGACGAGAACTGATGTGTCCAACGCAACTTGCCGCTCCTTTCAGATGGATAAGTTGGGTACCCTACTTTGTCAAGGGCTTTTGTTTGCTGTTTGTTTGGGTTTTAGGGCCTGTCGACTTCAATGGTCGTTGGGGCCCACCTGTCATAGGCGGGAAAAGTGTTAGGAGTTGCTTTGCTTTAAATAGAATAGTGAATATTGGATACTGAGGTCAATGGAATAGAAAGGCAATGTTGGATAAAAAAAAGTCGTTAGAGTGGAATGTGCGAGTTAGAGACAGAAATAGACAGCATAGAATGTAAACCTTGGAGACAGAAATAAAATAGAAAGTCAACGTTGGGTACAGAATTGACTTTTTAGTTTGTTATGACAACAAATGGGGGAGTAGGCCAAGTAGCCATAACGGGTCTGTCACGGGTGACAGGGAGATAGGAGTGGGGAGGCAGGGAAATTAGCAGTGCCCAGTGTTCCCAACCGATCACCCATGGACTTAAAATAGATAACCATACGGTAGAGGTAGAAGTCGGAAAGGATAAAATACAATGTGACGTATGCAAAAAAAGGGATAGCATAGAATGACCTACAGGGTTTGCTCCAAAAGTTCTGGTAATTATTTTTTAAAACATCATTTCTTGATCATAAGCATACAAATTCTTCAGAATTCTTCAAAATATTCTCCTCCCACCTGGATTCACTTTTTCCAATGCTTCACCCACTCGTCGTATGGGTCCTGGAATGTGTCCTTGGGAACCCCTCACAGGCACTCGGTTGCAGCTGCTGTTACTCCCTCCAACGTGCCCCAGTGCTTCCCTTTCAGTGTAGTTTTTATCTTTTGGAATAGAGAGAAGTCCAAAGGTGCCAAATCTGGGCTGTATGGCGGTTGGGGCAGAGTTACCATGCCGATCGACACTAGGAAATCAGCAACAATGACTGGGTGCATTGTCGTGATGCAGTATCCAGTTGTCTTTAATGTCTGGTCGGGCGCACCGCAGTCTGTCTCGCAATACAGGCGATAATACGGGTTGTTCACTGTTTGTCCGGCAGGTACAAATTTGCCATGAATCGTGCCTTTTCTGTCGAAAACCACGATTAACATGGCCTTGAAGCGGGATTTGCTCATCCGTGCTTTCTTGGGTCTGGGGGACCGCTTTGTGTGCCACTCGGCACTTTTGCGCTTAGACTCGGGATCATATTGTGGGATCATTTTGTGGGACTCGGTTTTGGGACATAGCGTCCTTCCCGTAGTCGTCCTGAATCATTTTGAGCATTTCCGCACCATTCTTGCCAAGTTTTACACAAAACATTATCGTGACTCACTGCTCTAAATTTTGCTCCATCATAATCCCGACCGACTTCAAAAACAGCCCTGGGAGCAGAGAGAGATCCTCACCGAACCACTGCCTACAGGCGACTGCGGGAGATGACATTCTAAAGCTAAGATCCCCCACTACTTTTCCCACTCAGAGCCGTGCTCTGCACACATACTGGGCCTGCTGTAAAAAAATAATTACCGGAACTATTGGGACAAACTCTGTAATAGTCCAGGAGGGAATCGATCTGCTACACCACAGTTTTCAGCTACAGAATTTCTTCCAGCCGTTTTCCTAGTTTCGTGCATGCTGGAATGATATTACAACTCACAAAATTACGTGAAATAATTGTAAGATTTTTTTTCTGCAACTAATTCTATGAAATTCAAAGAAAGAGGGTCGATTTAAGCAATTTTTTGTTCCGTTTTTGAAAATTATCAAAAAAAAAATTTCGACATAAATTGCAATGATATATTTGTGAATTCCGACAAAAATGCACCAGTGACGTGTGTTCACAGGCAGAAAATTACCTGTTTAGATTCTTAAAAGGATATTGTCAGTGTCCTAAATCAACTTTTAAAAAGTTGCCAATTTAAAGAAATAAAACATTTTTTCTTCTTCTTCTGCTGGACTCAAGAAAGTCATAATTTAATGTCACCTAAGAATGTTGCTACCTTCAAGACTGAATTGCCCCGCCATGTTTTTTGGTTCAATTATTAATTTAAATTTAAAGGATTCTTTTTTTTTAACTTTTGGTTTTTGTTTTCAAAGTAAAAAAATCTTATTAAAGTAGTTCATCAGTAATATTCTGAATGTAATTTAATTCTACATCATTTTTGTGGTTACTGTTTACGTCTGTCGTACTTCAAAATGATGATAATGATGATGATGAGATAGAATACAATTGTCTATGCTCACATATCAGTTCTTCGCCCAATAGTAATCATCATAAATCAAACATTTTAATGAGACATAAAGGTTATGTGGGTTCGAATCCCTGTTCGTCTACTGCTCCATTTTTTGTTCTTATTTATGTTAAGAATGTCTGTTTATTAATCCCTCAGTCCCTTCAATTTATAATTGTATTTCTTTTTTAGATTTAGATCAAAGCAACAATTTTGTGTGGGAAAAATGATTTCATTTTTGTTTCCTAAGAGCAGCGTATTGGGTTGGACACACCAGTTCTCGTCTGATCACTGAAGTTAAGCAACACAACCCCAGCTAGTACTAACATGGGTGGCCACTTAGGAAGACTGGGTACTGCTAATACCCAATGATCGTCGCATTAGTGTAGTGTCTGTGCAGTCTCTGCATAAGAACTATGCTGTGAAGGGGGCTCTAATGACCTTGTAGTTGAAGGGCCCTAAAACGCCAACAAAACCATCACTAATCCTTTTTTCCTGCTTATGACAGGGTCGGGTGCCCTTTTTGTCTCATTATTTATCTCCGGCCTATTTTAATTCTTTCGGGCACTTTTCCTCCGCCGTAGTCGGGGGCAAGCTTATTCGAAATTATTGAGCAGTAGTTCAGCTCCAAGGCGGATCTCGATTATCATCACCATCATCATACCTTTATCCCGCCAGTGGCAGGGTCGGGTCTACGGGTCCAATGAACATGCTCTGACTGGGGGCAACTCAGCCGGGCGTCTGGGGGGCTGAATTGTCTGTGGGGGGAGCCGGCCTACCCCAGTGTTCCAACATCGCATTACACAACCACAATAGAAATTTTTGGCATGTAAATTAATGCTTTGCGGGTTATAATATTGCAAGGTGTCTGGCCTTTTGCACAATAAATACAATTCAACAGAAGGCAGGCTCATGGCCGAGGCGGATCTCGATTAGCTTACTGTAAGGCTGAAAACCAAGTATCACTTGTGCACTTACACGTGAAAGTGCCCATTCACTTCTTTGTAGTGAGAGTCGGTTTACGAAGTAAATGGCATCCCATTTCCTGTAACTACAGTCCAACCCCAATAATGAAAACCCAGGATAATGAAATTTTCTGGTTAATGAAGACAGGTAGGTCCCAGCCAAAGGTATATGTCAATACATGTAACTGTACCTTGGATAATGAAGACAACTTATGCTTTTTCTGTATATGTGCTACAATATAATTTCACTCTGGATAATGACGACAGCCTTATAAAAATTTCAAAAGGACATAGTCTAGCTAGTTTTAAGCAGTTATAAGAGGGTGGTTAGGGATTTTGTTGGAGCAGAAAGCTCTAACCTTCAACCCACTACTGAGAAGTAAAGGTTTTAGTACAGGGTGTACAGTATTACATACCTGCCCTTGTAATTGGATAGCTAGTCACATTTGTAAAATTCCAATCTTTTACATACAATATACTCTCATTAATGGACAGCCATGGGGAATTGAAGTCTGTCCACTATTAGGTGTCCGCTATTAGGAATAACGATTTACCACTGTAAGTGAACTTTGGGACAAAATGTCATGTACCACTATAGAGAGGTGTCCATTAAGGGAGATTTCGCTATATGCTGATGTTTTTATTAAATTTATCAATTTGTTTATTGTAATTTCATTTAGAAACGTTATGTTGTACGTCATGCTATCATGCTGTCATGAGCATGAATTAGACCTGAAATTGAACATTCTGGATAATGAAGACACTCGGTAAATGAAGACACTTATGGTTGGTCCCTTAGGGGTCTTCATTATCGGGGTTGGACTGTAATTTATACTTTATGCCCTAGTCGACAGCCAGCGTACACTTGGGATGTCCGTCTTACCCGAGAGAAATTCGGCACATCGATCCTGCACTCACGGAAACACCGCATCAGAGTACGTTGTTTGTTTGTGATTTAGGGCCCTTCAACTACAAGGTCATTAGAGCCCCGTCCACAGTGTAGCTCCGATGCAGAGACTGCATAGACACTACACTTATGCGACGATTTTTGGATGCTAGCGGTACCCAGATTTCCCAAGCGGCCACCCATGCCAGTACTAGCTGGGGTTGCGTTGCTTAACTTCAGTGATCAGAAGAGAACTGGTGTGTCCAACGCAATTCGTTGCTCTATCAGAGTACGTCTTTATACCACAGACACCTCTAAGCCTCGATTGAGTTCAGAAAGCTATAAAAAATATGGTGGGTTGCTTCTTAGCATCTCAGATACATGTTTGCTAGAGCTTCACTGAAACGGAAAACACTACAATGTTGATAAACAAGTCGCAGTGTGGACGGGTTTACGAACATCTCCAGTTTTTAGCTCATTCTACGCCGTGTTTGCGAGGTTTGAAAATAGTGTGTACGTCAAACAATATTTGGATACAACATCTCTAAAGTTGGGATGCAATCTTGAAATGCATTTTTGCAACAGGTTCGCCACAATTGATCCCAGGAATACTGCTTTATATACACTGATGAACATCACTTCCACCCCCCAAAAATACAGGGACCATATTTGAAAGGCGGCTACTATACCCAAAATGGCCCCAATCATTATTCGTTGATAGCGATAACGAAATGGCTGGGAGCGGCGAATTGCGTTTGACACACCAGTTCTCGTCTGATCACTGAAGTTAAGCAGCGCAACCCCAGCTAGTACTGACATGGGTGGCTGCTTAGGAAAACTGGGTACCGCTAGTATCCAAAAGTCGTCGTGTGCAGTTTCTGCATCAGAACTACACAGTGGACGAGGCTCTAATGACCTTGTAGTTGACGGGACCTTAAACACTAACAAACAACAACAACAATGGGTGGCCGCTTGGGAAAACTGGGTACCGCTAGTATCCAAAAATCGTCGCATTACTGTAGTGTCTGTGCAGTTCCTGCATCACTACTACACAGTGGACGGGGCTCTAATGACCTTGTAGTTGAGGGGCCCTAAAACACCAACAAACAACAACAACAGCAACGAAATGGCTGATCGCAAGTTTACCCCGCTCACGATTTTTAGTAACGCCTTTAGCAGCGTGCTGAAAAGATCCTGAAGCTGTGCCTGTTATCCAGCAGTGCACAAAAATATCTGGGAACTACTCTCGCACGATCCAAAAGCGTTCGATAACGTTCGTCTTTGTTTCAAACGTTGTGGGGAAATTCACAGAATGTTTGCAGTTTTTAGAATTCTGAGTTTGTTTGGGCCCCAGGAACCCAGGAAAAACCCCAAGCTTGCACTAAGGTTCGAAACGAATTGCTCACAAACAAAAAGTAGAATCTGAACATTTACCTCATGGAGGTGGTGAAGCGTGCAAAGCAAAGCAACTACTAACCCTTTTCCCGCCTATGGCAGGGTCGGGCAACCATCTGCGTCCCTCTGAATGAACACATGGATGATATATAGGACGGTAGTTTTTAGCAACCGGCTGCCGACCAAAGCTGCAACCTACATTTTGGTGGGACACTCCACTGACGCCAGGGGGCGAGTCCTACACCTGGGAATTTTGTTTCGTTCACCCGTTGCATAGTAGAGAGGGTTCTTTCACGTTCAAATGACATTGTGCACCACATGGGACCACGGTTTTACTTCTCATCCGACAGACGCACTTGGGGCCTCTCTAGCACCTCGATCCCGTATCGAACCTAAATCACTGACTCAGTAATCCAGCACGTTTCCTCTTTATGCATAGGCCCTACATTGATTATTTATGATGGATACGCTTTTGATGGAATGGGGTGGTTCTCACACCGTGCACAAAAAAAGTGGAAAAAAATAGTTCTAATTCTAATTCTATTTCACTGCAAGCAGCCATTATGGCCAATTTGGCAGTGGAGAGACTGACTCTCATTGCTACATAACCCATAAGAATTCTAAGACCCCAAGTTACAGTTGTGCCCCATTAAAAAATTTGCAAAGGTGGCCTTCCCATTCAGTAAGCCCTCTACTCTATTTTCCCCAAGAGTATTCCATTGTCGAATGGTCCTTGGCAAGAAAGACCAGTAGTACGAGTCTGTCTTAGCCCTTAGTTCCTTCAATTTATATGAATGGTCCTTTCTCCCCTTATACCCAGCCTGGGACACACTTCTGGTCAGAGGTCCATTGCATCACATTAACAACAGTCTTGTGAAAAGACCAATACTATGAGATAATCGCCTCTGGCTCAGTGTCTCCCACCCTAGATCCCTAATCATTTGAGACACACTTTCCCTGCTAGAAAACCTGTGGAGCACAATTCTTGCTGCCCTTCTTTGGATTCTTTCAATTACCCATGATAAGTCCTGCCTGAAGGGAGACCAAATTGGGCTACAATACTCTAAAATTGGTCGCACCATTGAAGTATAGGCTGTTTCTTTAACCTCCTTTGTGCTGTCCCCAAGAACCCTACTAATCAAACGGGGAAATTGCCCAGCCCTCCCAATCAATTTGTCAATATGATCCTTCCAGTTACCTTTACTATTTAAAATAACCCCAAGGTGTTTATGAGTAACTACCCTCTCCACCAACTCACCACCATGCGGTGGTGCGTACATTCTGCGGTGGCATTCATTAATATGTTCCGCTTGCTCTTAGGACCTTTAAGTATAAGTAGTGCATGCTTTCCCATAACGTATGGGCACTACCAAATATTTCTCAGATCTTTCCGATTGATAATCCATTATGAAACGTTCTTGCTTCCGGAATTCATGGTGCGCAGGTTAGACTTTAGTAAGAAATAAACAATGGTCCGTTAAAACCCCTTAATGGTCAAAAATTCCCAGGTATGACCTTCTGCACCACCTTCTACCAGTCGATAAAAAGCAGCCTTCATAGTTGAAAGGCCAACCTGAAGCTACTCAATGAATCTACTCAAATCACTTACATACTTAGAGTTGACTTGGCATCCGTCTGGTGTGCAGGTGGATTGAGTTCAAGTCCTAGTTGTAAAACATTTGGTACTGCTGGCACCATTGTCCTTCTCTTCCATATTGGTTTCTTGAAGCACATTAGTCGTTCGTACCCAATGTAAACAGTGGAGTAATAACAAGGTATATACGGGATGCAGTCCCACAGAGGCTCGAAGCCCTAGGGGCGGACTTTTTATACGTTCTGGATGCATTTAATGGGTTGGGGAGGCAGCCATGCAGCCATAACAGGACGAACCCTTAGGAGGCTGCTCGCGGGAGATGAGGAGGTAGGTAGTGGACATAGGAGAGGGGAAATTTGTAGCACCCAACGTTCTTTATCAACCACCCATGTTGGTACTAACGTAGGCTTGCGCTTCTTGACTTCAGTGATCTCACGAGAACTGGTGTGTCCTAAATGTCCATATTTAAAATTTAAATCTC
Organism: Trigoniulus corallinus; assembly: GCA_013389805.1. NCBI lineage: Eukaryota > Metazoa > Arthropoda > Diplopoda > Spirobolida > Trigoniulidae > Trigoniulus > Trigoniulus corallinus. Next base: position 8,379,498 of record JAAFCE010005724.1, read on the forward strand.
GGAACTCAGAAAATTATTCGTGTAAGGACTAAATAGTTCGAGTCAGGGCCGAAGAGGAGTGATAGGGTAAAATCCTTCGGGTTGAGATTCACAGAAACATGGACATCCCCTCAAATTTTTACATGCTAATTAACCGCAGAATTTCCTGGACCCAGTGATGTCTCTTGACGCCCCTGGTTCTCGTAACGCTATTGAATTTAAAATAGTATTATGTGCAATGCAGAAAGGGCCACTATGACCTGCCTGGGTGACGCAAGGGGAGCGGCTGTATTGCGTTGGACACACCAGTTCTCGTCTGATATCTGAAGTTAAGCAACTGCGTGGTGTCTGGACAGACCCTGCTTTAGAGCTATGCAGTGCAGGGGGCTCTAATGACTTTTGTAGTTAGTTGAAGGGTCCTAAAACACCAACAAATCAAGTGGCGCAATAGGTAGCGTGCTCGTTTTACTGCGCTAGTGGTTCCAGGTTCGAGAGTGGATCGAGATGGGTTGGCTTCTTTCGGGCGAGAGAGAGAGAGAGAGGCCCCGAGTGCCCCTTCTTTCGGATGAGAAGTAAAACCGAGGTCCCGTGTGGTGTACGATGACATTTGCACATAGAAGAACCCTCTCTACCACGTAACGGGTAGATGAGGCAAAATTTCCAGGTGTAGGAGCTCGGTGGAGTGCCCCAACGAACAGTAAAGCGACCACAAATAAGCATGAGGTCGGCCGCCAACCCAAGCTGCAAGATGGGTCCCCGGCCCTGCTACAAGTGGGGAAAGGGTTAGAAGTTGGGTTTACTTTGCAGTACGCGCTACTATGAAGCATTCATCAGAATCGAACCTGCATCATCATTTCGTGGGGAGCGGCGAATTGCGTTGGACACACCAGTTCTCGTCTGATCACTGAAGTTAAGCAGCGCAACCCTAGCTAGTACTGACATGGGTGGCCGCTTGGGAAAACTGGGTACTGCTAATGCCGAAAAATCGTCACATTAGTGTAGCGTCTGTGCAGTCTCTATATAAGAACTATGCTGTGGACGGGGCTCTAATGACCTTTGCAGTTGAAAGGGCCCTAAAACACCAACAAACGATCATTTCGTGGACCTTTAGGGCTATGAAATGAGTTGCCGAACTTGTAAATTACCAATTGTTGTTAATCAGAAGTCATGGGAATATGGCTGGCTGACTGGCTGCTTGTAAGGGCGTGATTAAGTCCTATCACTTACAGCTGCGTGAGTTGGCAAGGAAGAGTTGAGTAGAGTCCACCCTTCCCCCCTCACCTCTATTTCCTCCCCCCTCACAAAAAATCGAGAAAGGGGGGAATGGCAGATTTCGATACCATTTATGTACTTTTCTTTCTGCAAATGTGAGAATTTATAGTGTGATAATTACACGTCGATTTTAGTATAGACATATTTTGTGAGAACATAAAAATAGTCAATCGAAATTGTAATCAGATTGCGTGACAACTTACTTCTGAGATTGTGGTTCGAATCCATTATCAGCCATCTGAAATTTTTTTCATCCTTATTCTTGTCTGTAGATATACATAGTTGAGTAGATCGACTTGTTAATGTTGTCTAGTTTCTGTAATCATGAGAGTTTAGTTTTTATATTGAGTATTAAACTAATATTATTGCAAATGTCTTCTGGAGAAGTAAGAACTTTCAAAAATGTATTGGTAGTTTTTCTTCCATGTGAAAAATTAACTTTTGTGAGTTTGTGTGTGTGCGCGTGCGTTTTTATATTTTTCTTGAAATGATATCGAGTTAATTAAGTACTTCTTTGAAAACTAAATATGAATCCTCAAGAAGAGTTAAATAACACACATATATATATTTTATATATATAAAAATCCGCCTTATCTTTTTTTCTCTCTCTCTCTCTCTTTCAAAAATCCATATTTCTTGTAATCCTTTGTGTTATTTCATTAGAGATTTACACTTGAGGTTTCACTGTTTGTTTTTATAAACAACCCAAATAATGTAAACAGATCTTAATAATGTTTGAACAAAAATCTATTTTTTACCTCATGTTGATAATCATAGATAAAGACTTATAATTAAAATCGTGCCATAAGTTCGGGGCAGAGCGATCGGTTCAAGATGTTATTTTCTCCAAAATCTTCCCCCTTGTCACCTTTAGATCTCCTCCAGATTTTCTGCAAAAAGAAAAAGAATAAGAAGGGGATCCGGGGAGGGAGACAGGGGAGGGGGGAGAAATAAGGATATATAAATTGGTTATCAAATTTTATCTGTAAAGAAACCCTGTGGTTACAGAGACCTTGATAGGGATGTTGTGAAAATATTTAGTTTTTATCGTTTATGTGCATCATCTAATGATCTTTCAGCACATTTGATGATAATAAATCAGTTAAATTGGTGCTAAACCATTGTTATTAGTTTAAAGAAACAAACCTTTAAAAATATCCTAAAAAAAATACACCCTCCAGTTTCTCTTCAAAGAATTATCCCTAAGATTAACTCTTTTCAAAGTTAAGTTTACAAAAAAAAATTTCACATCAACGCCAGAAGTAATTTGAAATGATCGCATTTATCTCACGTCTATCTCGATGATTTCGCTTGAAAAAGAAAAAAAATAAAACCACGATTAAATAAACCTCAAATTCATGTTACACATTCTGTGTTGTGTTAGTTTTTTTGTCCAAAAACACACACAACACTCTATACTAACAACAACAACTAAAAAAAATCGAGAAACACCTTACACCGTTTACATATTCAGGTACAGATTATGGTTACCACTTTAAAGAGATATCAGTCCTAGAAGATCACATATAAAAGTTCAATGTTATGTTAGAGATCTCACTCACTATTTAGATTCTCATTTTCAAAAATATGTCCATCATTAAGTGTAATTTCTTTTCAAATAAATGGTTAACATACCTCGTAAACAACAAAAATTACGAGAGAGTTTCTTGAAAATAATGGCAGCACTCTCAATTTTATAAGGAACATTTTTTGGAGCCACTCTCACTTCTCCCTCTCACTATTCAGTTTTATGTGATTTTTTTCTTCTTCTTCTTCTTCTCTAAACTCAACCTTTTTGGTTAATCATCCGGACGTGAATAGTAAGCGAGACACGAAACAAGTTGGGGCATTTCATAAAGGTCTATTTAATGTTTGTCTCGTATATCAAACACAACAAGATAAAAGGAAGGATAAGAAGGAGGATTCAAAACCAAGTTTCATAGGACCATAAACCTGTACAACTCCTCCTTCTCCTCCTCTTCAGAAAAATCTGCAGAAAATTAGAGGAAAGAAAAAAAATCTATAAAAATATTTACGCCTCATTAACTTTGGTAGTAGTAGTAGTAGTGGTAGAAGTATTACCAGTTAGTCTGATATTCAACGTCAAATATTACCATCCATAATTATTTTCTAATTTTTTTCCTTCACCAATCTGAAATATGCAACATTAAGATAATACCATGAGTACGTGAAACAAAAAGCATCTTAAAACCCTTCTCCCTTGACCGCCCTTTCACATTCTTACCATCTCTCCCCTACTGCTAAATGTGTCCTTCAATATTTATTTGTTTATTAAACGTCGGCATCGTTACTCAATGGCAATAATTTACCGGCTTCAGTAAGAGCTCTCTCCTCCACATCGGGCGTTATGCGATGAGCATCAGTGGCTTCCAGATTCGGTTTTCGGTTCTTCGGGCGACAGAGGGGGTAGAGCGAGAGACAGGGAGAGAGATGGGGAGGAGGAGATAGAGGGGAGAGAGAGGGAGTGAGAGGGAAGAGAGAGGAGAGAGGGAGCGAGAGAGGAGCGAGAGAGGGAGCGAGAGAGGGAGCGAGAGAGGAGAGAGAAAGGGAGAGGCGGGGAGAGAGGGAGAGAGAGAGGGAGG
>JAAFCE010005724.1:8383451-8421320 GCA_013389805.1 Trigoniulus corallinus
CGGCTGAATTGCGTTGGACACACCAGTTCCCAGCTCTCGTCTGATCAATAAAGTTTAGTAACGCATAACATGTCTCGTTGGTGTTTTAGGGCCCTTCACCTACAGTGGTCATTACAGCCCCGTCCACTGCATAGTTCAAATGCAGAGTCTACACAGACACTACGCTGTTACGACGATTTTTTGTGTTAGCATTACCCAGTGTTCCCAAGCGATCACCCATGCTAGTACTAGCTCGGGCTGCGTTGCTTAACTTCAGTGATCAGACGAGAACTGGTGTGCCCAATGCAATTCAGCCGCACCCCCTTAAGTTACGCAACCCCAGAAGATACTGGTATGGGTGACCGCTTGGGAACACTGGGTACTTCTACTACCCAAATCGTCATAAAGGTCCCCATACGCGCTCAGTTTTATCTTCAGTTCTAACTGCACAGTTAAATCTTTTGCCACTCCAAAAGATCTCTTATATTGTTCAGTCCCGTCTCTATCTGCTCTCTATAGTCACTAAGTTTTCCGATGTCATCAGCAAATGCCAGGTACTGAGGGGCCCATTCTCCTACACCCGTTAGCAGTTCGTTCACAACCAGGATGAAAAGGTATGGACTAAGTGCTGAACCTTGGTGCACCCCAACTTTCACTGGAAAGCCCCACGTGTTTCCCCAAGGTGTCCTTACCCTGGCTGTGGAGTCATCATACATATCCTGGACTATTCGAATAAACCCTTCTTCTACCCCCCTTTTCGTAATACTTCCCAAACAGTCTTTCGTTGGACACTGTCATAGGCCTTCTCCAGATCGAACTAAACTATCCGTATCATTCAGCAAAGTTATCAGGTGCCCCCTGACCGTAAGGATCCACGGCTTTACATCCGCTCAGAGTTTCACTTGAAGGGGAAGAGGGAGTGCTTTCCATTCAACCGAAAGACTCTAGCCACCTTGGGCATGATCGCACCTGGATCCACTCTCTGTTAGTACAAAATAACCATGAGTCCAGGATTCCAAAGTGTAGAAACATTAGGATAAAAGCAGTAGGAACCATAACTGAATAGGATTAAAGGAGTGGACGAAATATACGGGGATGATACCAGGACCTCAGGGACCACCTGTTGAAGAGTGGATATTTTTATGTTGGAAATGCGTCGTTACTTACAACATCCATGGATTTGCTGCCTTCCTAAACGAACAGACAAGTAAAGGCGTAGATCGGTAAAACTAAAATTCCCATATGTAAATGCTGTTTGTGTTGGTAATCATTCATAACCCTTTTCCTGCCTATGACAGGGTCGAAACATACAGGTTGAACATGACAGGGTTGAAACTGGCAACACATGGGCAAACAATTGGGCGGTATTTTTATGCAGCTGGTTCCTAACTTAATGCTTCAACCCTTCATTTTAACGTCGGTTTATTTTTCTTTAGGGAGCAAGTTTGTTCACCAACACCAGAAGACGAGCTCCTGCACCTGAAAAGTTTGCCGAACTGAATGTAGCAAGGGTTGTTTTACGTGCAGATGCCATCGTACACACTACACGAGGCTACGGCTTTGCTTACTATCTGACGGGAGGGGATCACGTCAATTTAGCGCATGACAATTTGGCGTATGGCAATTTGGCATAGTCAATGTGGCGTGCATACACATTCGGCATATGACAATTAGGCGTACATACAAATTTGGCGTACGACAATTTGGCGTACATACCGATCTCTTGGGTGCACACATTTGTTCAAAATTGCAACTGTCATAACCAGTGACAGATCCAGGATTTTCGTCGGGGGTGGGGGTTAGCTAATACAGGGGCGTTGAGCTAAACCTCACATATTATGCAAATATAAGTTTATATGTGCATGGGAGGGGTTGCAACCCTAAGAACCCCATCCTTGATCCACGCGTGGGCATAACAGTCATTGCAACGGTCCCGTATAACACAGTTGGGTTTGTTTGTGTTTTAGGGCCCATCGACTTCAAAGGTCATTAGGGCCCTATAACACAGTTATGGTAGGCATTCATTGTTCTATTACCTTGGGCACCCAAGAGATCGGTATGTACGCCAAATTATATATCCGCCAAATTGTCATACTCCAAATTTGTATGTACGCCAAATTGCCATACGCCAAATTGTCATGCGCCAAATTGACGTAGACCCTGACGGGAGGCATACTTAGGGCTGCTTCCCTCTACCCTGAAGTCAAGCGAGCTGCAGGTGCAGACACATCCTGCATTGCGCATAACACCCCCATTTTTAGGTGGGCTAGATTGTAATTTGCCGAACCTCATCTCAACTATAAAAATATCCTCTTTGGTGACGCAAGAGGTAGCGTGCTCAATTACTACGTCAGTGGTTCCAGGTTCGATAGTGAATCGAGGTGGGTTGGTTTCTATCGGGTGAGAGAGAAGCCCCGAGTGCGTCTTCCATGGGATGGAAAGTATAGCCGTGGTCCCGTGTGGTGTACGATGTCATTTGGACGTCACAGAACCCTCTCTACTATGCAACGGGTAGATTAGGCAAAATTCCCAGGTGTAGGAGCTCGGTGAAGTGCTTTTGTCGGCAGCCGACTGCGGAAAGCCCACCGTTCAACATATCACCTTTGTGTCCATTCAGAGAGACAAGATGCCCAGGCGGCTCATGAGGCAGGCAAACCAAGGCGGCTGCGTAGAGCGGCAAATTTCTGAGGGGCGGCCAGTTTCAGAGGTACTTCCTTGCCATGCAGTCTATTGATCATTTGAAATGTTCATAGCCCTGATGTTCCCAACCTTTTCTGATTTGGTGGGGCCTAGGGCGCCTAAATGTTGGCTTTCTTGAGGCGCCTTGTTGCAGAGTCATAGCAATGCATTGGCAATGGAACAAATGCCAAGGGCGTAAGAGACACTCGGACAATTTAGAACTGCATTAAATTTAATGGGGGCGGCGGCGATGGACCCACTTGCCTAGGGCGCCTGAAACTCACGAGCCGGGCCTGACAAGATGGGTTCTCGACCCTGCAGAGGGGGGGAAGCGTTAGTATTAGCTTTATATCAGTTATAAGTAGACAAATGGTTTCATAAACCAAATGTCTGCCTCAATGTCTCGCCTTCCCAAACTGCCCCTAATATATTCATTTCTGAATCTACCTGCCCTCATGCCACACAGATTAAATAAGGGTAGCTCAAGGGTATCCAAATACATGACCTCGGTCCATTGTCTTGACAATAGTAATTTACCTTAATTACAGGAAATTTGCATTTATTTAACTTTTTTTAATTCACCAATCGTATAAGATATGTTAAAATGTAATTTGATTTGTTCTCATGTCAGTATTCAATTGATTGCTGTTATGTTCAGGGTCTGAAATGGGGTTAATGACTAGGTACAACGGGATTTGAACCTAACAGCTGAAAACTGTGTATCCCGTATGTACAAATTGTAATTTGATATGTAAAAAAGATTTCTAACATCTCTGCATACACATGTCCGTTATCAAAATGACACTTTTAGGACACATTGCGTTTGTTTTTCTTCCAAAAAATAAAGGATTTGTGAAGGTTGGCGGATTATAAATTGTCAAGATATGAGTATTATCATTTTCAATGAAGGTGGTGTTTGTTGAGTTTCAAAAAAAATTCAACTAAAAACAAAGAATAAACATGTCCAAAAAAATGTGGGTTGTGCCAACGATTAACTGTTTTTCGCTGTTTAAAAAAAAATATGATTTTTATCAAGGAAATCGTGCACATTGACAGTGATGTCATTTTCACAAAGTTGTAAATTAAAGGCGGCATTTTTTCTGTAAGGGATTCTATGGTCAGATGTACAATTTTAACCACAAACTTGCCTTTTGGGAGACGAGGCCATGATTCATGTTTAGAGGAGAACTTTCGCCCTGGTGATAAAGTTTGTCTCGGTTTCTTTCACAAGGGGTTAATTTTTTCTTTAATATCTTGAAATCGGTTTGGGGCTAATCAGAACAACTACCAATAACAGTCAATTACCCCTTTATCTGCAGCTTGTTTTCACTTTCCAGCTTAAACTGGCGTACACGTGGCATTACAACTTCTTTGCTAACTGTTTGTCAACACTTGTTGCCCAACAGTTTCTCCAGACTTAGACAATCCTAAGACAGGCGGGTGATGTCATTCGAGTTATGCAATTCGAGACCAGACACACCAGTTCTCGTCTGATTACTGAAGTTAAGCAGCGCAATCCCAACTAGTACTGACATGGGTAGCCGCTTGGGAAAACTGGGTACTGCTAATACCCAAAAATCGTCGCATCAGAGTAGTGTCTGCGCAGTCTCTGCATAATAACTATGCTGCGGACCGGGCTCTAATGACCTTTGTAGTTGAAGGGTCCTAAAACACCAACAAACACCAACAACAACGAATCACTTTCCAGCTCCAACAGGCGTACACTTGGCATTACAACTTGTTTGCTAACTGTTTGTCAACACTTGTTGCCGTTCTCCAGACTTAGAAAATCTTTAGAGAGGCGGGTGATGTCATTCGAGTTATGGAATTCGAGACTAGACACACCAGTTCTCGTTAGATCGCAAGTTTACAAACGCAGCCCAAGTTAGTACCAACCTGAGTGGTTGGTTGGGACCCATTTGTCTCTCTGAATGGACACAGGGCGATATATTGGTCGTAGTTTTTTCTGCAGTCGGTTGCCGGCCAAAGCTGCACCCCTACGGTTATTTATCGTCGATCTAGCGTTCGTTGGGGAATGCTACCGACGCCAGGGGACGAGCTCCTACAACTGGAAATTTTGCCTCATCTACCCGTTGCGTAGTAGTGAGGGTTCTTTTATGTGCAAGTGCCATCGTACACCCACACGGGACCTCGGTTTTACTTCTCATCCGAAAGAAGGCACACTAGCGGCTTCTCTCTCGCCCGAAAGAAGCCGACCCACCACGGTCCAGTATCGAACCTAGAACTACTGGCGCAGTTGCCGAGCGTGCTAACCACTACACCACCGCGGCGGGTCAAATGAACCCTTTCTGCGTAAATAAAAAATACGTGTAGATAAACAGATTTCTCAAATGTAGGAAGAGCCCCTTATCTGTCGTCGGTGAAACAAACCACACCTCTCGTCCGAATGTTGGTGCAATGCAAAAGTGTTAGGTACCTCACGACGAATGGAATACTAACCTACCCAAGCTTACCCCATAGAGCAGAGTTATTCAACTGGCGCCCCGCGGACCAAATCTGGTCCTCAGAGGCCTTATTTAAAAAATTTAAATTTGTAAAATCAGTGTGTTATAAAAATATCTACAATTATTTTTTGTATTTTGTACCAACTTTGTCCCGGTAACTTGGAGGAAAGCTAGAAATGTTGGCATGATAATTATATTAATGATCTATCTAAGCTGGGACTCGGACCCCAGGCCAGTGACGATCCCCATTTTCTACAGTTTAGCCGTTGAATAAATTTAGTCGAATAACCCTGTCATAGAGTGAGAAACAGGAAAATCCCAATGAAAGGGTTTTTGCACCCTGCGCTGTTAAAGATAGAAAAATCCCAGTAAAAACTTGTAAACCCCAAAATTCCATATTTTATGAATTGTTCTCATCAGACGACTTGAAATATCCGCCCTAGTTGAGGACTTTATTCCTAAACGTGACGTTTATATCGTTTGTAAATGCTAAGGTCGACTGAATATCTGTTTATTTACATATGCCCCTTCCTCCCGAAATATGACCTCAAGCCTAAAATAGCAAATGCGCCGGTAATAGGAAATAAAATGGTATTCAAATAAAAAATATGATGTCATCATATGGATGCAGGTGTTAGGGAGCAAACGAAGTAGAAGTAGTAGGTCAATGCAAACTACGACATGCAGGGTATACGGGGGGGACCTGATGAGGATTCTATGATTAGTTTGTGGGTTGGGGTGTAAGCCAGGCAGCCATAACAGGTCAACCCCTTAGGAGGCTGACCGCAGTAGATGAGGAAGTAGGTGAAAGGAGGAGGAAGAGGGTTAATTTGCAGCACCCAACGTTCTTTACCAACTACCCAAGTTGGTATTGACGTGGGTGTGCGCTGCTTAACTTCAGTGATCTAACGGGAACCTGCAAACCTGCATTACCAGATTTACGACTAAGCCAAATAGGTATGGGCCTAGGACTAAATTTAAGGCCGCTTCCCAATAACAATGGGAATGGCAATGGGAACATAACTGGGAACGTGAACGGGAAAGCAAGACCCCCCCAACGATGGATACAACAGATGGAACGTAGTTAAAGTGCTGTAAATATGCACTGCTGGGAAACGGGTGCAGTGGGTATTATAAGCCGTCAGACGCAAAATATTTATGAGAGTTATAGGGAGGCTCTTGTTGACCCCACCAGGTAACCAAGGGCTAAGCACTGAAGCTAAAAAAAAAGAAAGAAAGAAAAAAAGTAGTAGTTGACAAACAGCATGTAACCCTAGATCGTGAAACGAATGGAGCTGTGTTTTTTTGGGCAGAGGTAAGGGGCGATGGAAACTTCATGTGGTGGAGGTCTGCTCCCATTGGTCAAACAGCTTACGTTTAATGGGAAAGTTGAAAGTTGGTCAACTTTCCCATCCGTTGCCATTTACTGTTCCTGTTCCTGGGTATTGTGAAGGTCGCCATTGGTATTTGGGAATTTAACTTTTCTTCCCATTCATGTTTATGTTACATTCTCATTCCTGTTGTTATTGTGAAGCGGCCTTCAGGCATTATTTTAGTTTTATGTCCAAAACTTTCATATATTTGTATATTTCCTTGACCATAGTTATCTTTCATCATAGTATCTTAAGGTCTCATGCCATCATTACATGGCCTAGGGCCTGAATTGGCCTTTTGCATTAATTAACCCATGCACGCAAAATTGGCACAACAGAAATCCAGAGTATAGTGCATTATGCCTACAGTGTAACTGGTATTTTATAAAAAATGCTGTTTTTGGAAGAAGTTGCAAGAAAATTTTTTGTATTAGGCAGTGCTGTCTTAACAGCACTATGAACCCCTGGTTAAACCAGTATGCTAGGACCCCAACAACAACCACTCATATAAATAGAACTTAACCCTTAACTGTGCTGGTTGATTATCCCAACATTAAAGTGCTGGGGGGGGGGTCTTTTGGACCCCATGAAGAAAAATGCAAGAAATTGCATAAAGAAGCATTCTTTTGCATTAAAACTTCTTACATTTGCAGAATGGCATGTTAGTAACATATACAGTGAGAGCCAAAAGTGAACGACCATGCATGATTGTCACACATTTTTGTTTGTAAATAAAAATGTAGTTCACATAAATAAAAAAATATTTTTTTTAATTTCAACCATAACATGTTATTAATACCTGGTGAAAAAATCAAATGAAAATATATGCAAGGTATTGACAAAATGGCAAATGTGTATTGATATACCATTTTTTAAGCTTCAAAAGTGTACAACCAAAACATGCCATTTGCATGATAAAGAAGTGAAACTTTCTTTCCCTACTACTTTAGTACTTTGTTGGTCCTCCTTTACTTTCTATTACTGCTGATAATCGACATGGCATTGACTCCACCAAGGTTTGTGTGAGTTTTGTTGGTATTTTTTCCCACTCTTCAATAATCACTTCTTTCAGCCTGGAAATGCTGGAAATTTTCTGTTTTCATATTTGTTTCTCTAATTAACCCCATAAATGTTCAATTTGATTTAAATCTGGAGACTGGGGTGGGTGATCAAGTATTTTTGGCACGTTATACAGTAACCATTCCATCACCAAATTGGACTTATGCTTTGGATCATTTTCCTGCTGAAAGATCTGATTTGGTCCTAGCCTTAAATTATCCACACTAATCAACAAATTATCTTGCAGAATCTTCAAATAATCTTCTTTTTCATAGTAGAGTCTGCAAACACTAAATTACCAACTCCAGAGGAAGCCATACACCCCCACACCATTACTGCACCTCCACCATGTTTCACCATTGGCAGAACATTGTGCTGTTGATATTCTTGGTTTTGAGATCTCCACATTTTTCATCTTGTTTCAGGTCAAAAAAGTTCAAATTTAGATTCATCTGTAAAAATAACATTACTCCAAAATGAAAAGTCAAAATTTTTGTATTTTGTAGCCAAATTCATTTTGGAGGTTATGGCTTCTTCCTAGGTACTCTGCCATGTAATCCTGCATCATTTAGTACCTGTCTTATTGTGCTGGCACTAACTAGTACTTCACTAAGAAATGAATGACTTTTCGCAAAAGCAACAGTGCTTGCCAAAGGATTTTTCTGGACTTTATGAACCACTGCACATTCATCAGCATAAGATAGTTTTTTGGGGTGACCAGAATGAGGCAGACTTTCATTTTTTCCAGTCTTATTGTATTTAATCATGAAGGTTTTTATAGTTGATGGGGAAATATTAAGAATTTCAGCAATTTTAGCAAATGTTTTACCTTCATTTCTAAGTTTTATGCAGACTTTTCTCAAATCATTACTAACTTCTTTTCTCCGTTTTGCGACAAGATTGAATATTATTTTTGAATAGAATGTGGAATAGAATATGAAATAGAATATGAAATAGAATATCAAATAGAATATCAAATAGAATTATTTTTGCCCAGAGGACAAAATTATGTATTATTGCTTTGAAAATTACTGGTAAAATCATACATGGTTGTTGACTTTTGACATATCAATACACAATTGCGATTTTGTCAATAATTTGCATATATTTTCCTCTTATTTTTTTCACCATGCATTAACAACATTTAAGAATTGAAAATAAAAAATAAGTTTTTATTTATGTGAGCTGCATTTTTATTTACAAACAAAAATGTGTGACAATCATGCATGGTCGTTCACTTTTGACTCTCACTGTATATCGGCACATTATTTTGAATAAAACTTGTCAACCTAGTGGAAAACCTTTAAAAGCAGCACTGGCTAAATTTTAATAGATGGCATTCATAAGTGAATATTAAGACTTATTTTTAGAAAATGAAATGCCAAATTTTGAAAAAGAAAAATAGCATTAGACAGCTAAGGTTAAAAGCTGCTACCAGCCAAATATGGGGAATCTCAGGGTAATGAAGGGCATCATGTTGAGCACACCCTTTAACTGGTGATTTCCTTTGGCATCACATTTACCATTTTGACCACTATTGCTTCATTTTCAGCTGACAACTACTTCAGTTTGGAGCAGACATTGGTCTGATTTCAATAAAATTTTTTATTGTGTCTCATTTGATATGCCCAACAGCTTTGGAACTGACAGTGATTGTGTAATGCATTGTATTGCAAAAAGTGGCTGCATAGGAATGCATCAGATTTCCAAAGACCAGATTTGATATAAATTTACACTTTTTCTCTCTACTTTGACAATGACTCCTCAAATCTACATGATCCCAATGAGAAATCTCCATCAAAAATCTCCAGGAGGACCTAAATTATGACCAAGCAAAGTCATGGGTGGTTACTTGCTGTGCCACCCAGTAATTCATTTTTAGGTATAATACCTATAAATTTTTTTCTGTGTATAACACCTATAAAAACATTTTGTAGGTATAATACCTATAAAAAATGTTTTGTAGGGATAATACCTATAAACAAATTTTTTGTAGGTATAATACCTATGCTTGGTAGGTCCACCATGGAACCAATCTTTATTCTATGACAGGTGATAGAGAAGCATAGAGCAGCAAAGAAGGACCTCCATGCAGTATTTGTTGACTTGGAGAAGGCCTATGATAATGCCCCTAGACAGGTACTGTGGAGCATTTTAAGAAAGAAAGGTGTTGATGAGGACCATATTAGGATAGTGCAGGATATGTATGAGGGTTCCATCGCCAAGTGCGGCTAATTGGACGGGAGCAGCTTATTGCTAGGACACACCAGTTCTCGTCTGATCACAGAAGTTAAGTAACGCAACCCCAGCCAAAATTAACATGGGTGGCGGCTTGGAAAAACTGGCTACTGCTAATACCCAAAAATCGTCGCATTAGCGTAGTGTAGTGTCTGTGCAGTCTCTGCATTAGAACTATGACCTTTACGGGGCTGTAATGACCTTGTAGTTGAAGGGCCCTAAAAACCCAACAACAAAACAAACGGAGAAGGACCGAGTGACCTGTTAAGTACTGGTGGCACAAATGAATGTTTGGACCCTTTGAACCCTTTGAACCCTTTGGACCGCAGTAAAACTGCATTCGGCTGCTAATAACTATTTGGAGGAAAAAAAAGACAATTTTGCCTTACCCTATGGGGGGGGGGGTTTGATGTACTCGAATACAGTATAGAGTAATTAAATTTTTCGAGAAGATTTTGAAGTGCTAAGCATTCCTGTCACTACATTCTCAACATGTTTCAAGCTTCTTCTGATGTCAGAGAACCCCAGAGGTTCAAGTTTGTTCTTTCTCTGTCTTCTGCTGACATCAGAAGAAAATTCTTTCCGTCTTTCCGTTGTTTCCATCTTTGGAACACCCTGCTGTACCTGATTCGGTCCCGAGTGTTCCTCTGCTCTCAACACAAATGCCTATCAAGCTGCCGCCACTTTAGAAAAGTGCTGCACGAGTATTTTCAAAAATCTCTGCTCTGATGTCATTGTTTTTTGTGTGTTTGTCTGTGCTTATGCATGTGAGTAAAAATAAATAAATAAATTTACTTACGGGGCGCCATTTGTAATTCGATTGGGCACCACCAACTCTCGTTACTCCTCTTTTGAACCCCCGCAATCTAATTAAAGTTGCAGACAGACATTTTAGATGCTGAAAACTGCAAGCTACGTGTTAATGTTTAACTCTTCGTTGTAATAAACGGTGTGTTAAAAAAAATTTGAAACAAAACTTTTGCCTTGGAAATTAATCTTGACTTTCAGCAGCCATGGTAACGAGAGTATCGCGTTCGTTCTAAATTTTGAATATTCGAATTGTAACGGCAGGCGCCGTTTTCTTTTTCTTTATTTCAACCGACAAAAATATCCTACAAATTTGTAACCTATTTGACTTCCTCGTTGAAATATGACAGATTAGGAACGCAATTTTAACCATCCTATGATTATAATAAATGAACCTGATAAAATATTATGCACACCCTCAAGTTTTTCATCGAAATTTTGAAACATGATTGTAATGGTAAGCTCACGTAAACGTTGTTTTCTTATCCTCCTTCTCTATTCAAATTAAAATATTCATCTCGTTAATATTAAATAAAACTGCATAGTTTGGTGTAATTACCTAGTATTTCAACATTGGACATTATCAAGTAGTAGCTACTACGTATGTAGGTGAGTCGATTTTGCAACATTTTGTTAATTGCGATTTATATTTATATATACAGAATAATTATGCATTCCACAGGTGCGCAATTCACGTTCGGCATGTCTCTTAGCGTCAATTTATAATTATGAGATATCCTTTAAGAAGGGGTTATTTCCTCTTTTTTTTTTGTTTCTTAAATAGCTCTAAACATTAATTAACCATGTTTGTAAGTTTAACTAGTAGTAGTATTATAATCTCATGTATCTTTTCAAGATATTTTTATAGTTTGGCATTATGAAGTCATAAATTGCCCACAGACTTTGTATTCAACAAAAGGCTGTTGTAATTAGGGTTTTGGTTAAAAACCTGTTTAGCAACGAGCCATTATTAATAATATAGTGCCATTAATGTCTATCAATATAAAGATTCCCGCCCACCCCTTAACTCTTCTTAAATTCTAGTCTTTTAAGTTCTACGTCCACTCCTCCTTAGGTTAAAAAATACACAACGTGATAACGATAAATGACAGAGTTTAAAAAGAAATAGAAATAATTATAAGAAAAATTACCTGTTATTATGATGTACTTAAAAGATCTCAAGTTTTGAAAATAGGGCTGAACGTCAGGGTAATTATAATTCAGCTCCAATATCAATGTATATTGTGCCATTATAAATTCAACAATCGTCTATTAACACGATTTACAAGAGTGGTATTAGATGTTTTAATGAAATAAGCACTAAAACAACAACCTGCATCCATTATTTACCACTTTTTTTTTTATTCAATAAAAGCACCGTGTATTAGAAAATACTATACGACTATACAACCGTGAAGTACGTTCGTCTTTTGGTACGTAGCATCTTTGGTTATATCGACACGTATAATTAATGTTCCTTTACTGAATAACAGGCAGTGTAATTACATAATTTGATCATATAAAATAGGGAGAAAAGAGATTTTGACGAGAGTTGTTGTTGTTTTTTTCTTCAAAAGTTAACCGTTTCTCTCAGACAACCCACCATTTGCCGTGTAATTAGCAGTTTGATACCTATAACTGTCAGATTGATGTTTACATGGTGGGACGTGTCAAGAAAACTCCTATGCGATCTCCACTTCAGATATATTTGATATATAATTGCACGTAAGGTGCATGCATTTCTATTTTAACGTATATTGTATAGGTTGATTAATTAATTAAATTTCAGGATCGGTTCTAGATCTAGGCAACTTAGGTAATCGCCCAAGGCCTCAAAGGCGTCAATACTGAAATGGCATTACATGTAATAATGGCGTAGGTACGTAAGTGAAATGCACTATTCATCATTACTCCTAGCTCATTTCCTCCCGCCCATGGCAGGGTTGGGCATGCACTTGTGTCGCTGGTACCAAGACCTCAGCGGCAAACTGCTAGTTAGTCCAATATGCCACAGCCTTGCTTATTTAACGTGATGTGTACCATTTCTGGGACGTCTCGGTCTCCTAGAGTCAGTGAAAGAAGTTCAGCCTTCTGAATAATGATAGGCCGACAGGGGCGGATCACGGGGAGCACTTCAGGAAAAGTGCGCCCCATATTCAGAATCCCTTAGTATAAATCTAGCTAGCAATTACATTAGGTCCTCTACTGCCCCTTAGACAATGTCCTATCTTCAGTGATTTAGCCAACTACAGATTGGACTGCAACTATTGAACTGGCAGTATTGAAATTGGGGTAGTAAATGCAAAAATGCCTCATGAGTTGCAAAGTTGAATCACGCAAAACAACTCCTAACCCCTTTCCCGCCTATGGCAGGGTCGGGTACCCATCTTGTCCCTCTGAATGGACATAGGGCGATAGTTTTTTCTGTAGCCGGCCAAAGCTGCACCCCTACGCTTATTTATCGTCGGTCTAGTGTTCGTTGGGGAATGGTACCGACGCAAGGGGGCGAGCTCCTACACCTGGAAATTTTGCCTCATCTACCCGTTACATAGTAGAAGGATTCTTTTACATGCAAGTGCCATCGTGCACCCTACACCCACACGGGACCTCAGTTTTACTTCTCATCCAAAAGAAGGCACACTCGCGGCCTCTCTCTCTCTCTCGGTTACCACTACGCCACCGCGACGGGTAAAGTTGAATCATGCATCATTTGAAATATGTGCCCCATTGAGGCACTGAGGGGGGAGCAACTTCTGCATTGCCTTCCCCCTTACAAGAAAAATGACAGGAGAGCAATTCGGATTACATTTTAACATATGAAATGTGATTGGTGAATTAAAAGAGTAAAATAGACGCAAATTTCCTGTAATCATAGAAAATTACTACTGTCAGAAAAATGATCTGAGGCCATGTGTCTGAATACCCTTGAGCTACCTTTACTTAATATGCAATGGTAGGTAGATGTGTGGCATGACAAAGGCACGTAGAGTTAGAAATGAATATAGTAGGGGCAGTTTAGGAGTGGGAAGCGTTGGGGCAGACATTGATTTGATTATTTAAACGTTGGTCTACCTACATCTAATTCTAATTTACTAAACTGCGAGCAGCCTTTTCTTTGGCCAGTTGGGCAGTGGAGAGACTAACTCTCAATCCTACTTATGATAACCTAATACTCCTAAAACCCTAAGCTATAATTCAGGTGCCTCCCCTAACACAATACTAGCAATGGTTGGCTTACCTTGGATGAAGCCCTCTACCTTATCCTCTCCAAGGCCATTCCATTGTCGAATGACCCTTGGCAAAAATGACCAGTAGTATGAGTCTGTCTGTGCCCTAACCTCTTTCAATTTATATGGATGATCCTTTCTCCCCTTATACTCAGCTGGGAACACACTTCCAGCCAAAGGTCCATTACATCCCAGCAGCAGCAGTCTTATGAAATGGCTTATGCTGTGAGGTATACGCCTCTGGGTTAATGTGTCCCACCCTAGTTCCCTAATCATGACAGATACGCTCTCCCTGTGAGAAAACCTGTTGAGTACAATTCTTGCTGCCCTCCTTTGAATCCTTTCACCCTCCCAAGATTGGACTGCCATACTCCAAAATTGGGCAAGCTGAGGCAAGCTTCTGCAGATTAGATTCAGCCGGCCCACACGTGCAATATAAAGTATGTTGAAGTGTTAGGTTGGCTGCGAAAGTGTCCTATATTTCTAAAGTTATCATTCTTCACACCGTTAGATAGGATTTCGGGGTTAGGCGGAGACCTCTTCAGCCTAGGACCCTTAAAAAAAACTTTAGTCCGACACTGCTTCTATGCTCATGACACTTGGGACTTTCCTTTCTCTTGCCCTAAAGAAGCCACTTACCCTATACTGGATCGAGCCTGAAGTTATGGAGTTACGGAAAATATGACAGAGTTAAGTATGAAGGTTGGTAGGATGATGATGTTTTGTTTAGAGTTGGACGTTTGCAGTCGGTTGGATCTAAAAGCAGTTTTGTCACGGAATTTTGCTACAGCTCCGAACATTACTTTTCTCGCACTCCCCACCGTGCCCTTCATAGCCCTCCACATTCCCCTATCTTCTTGTCAGTCTTTTGTCCTCAGCGATATCACCACTGACACCTACTAAACCAGATTAAGTTTAGCATATATTGTGTGGTTGTCCCACTAACCCGTTCCAGAACAGTTTTCACTCCCACTATCTGTCCCAGTTCCCTTTTTGTATTTTCCTTCCTGTCATAAATGGCACCTCTGTGTTCATATATATGCTAATAAGCTAGCGCCAACATAGTGATTAACATGCGTAATAGGACAAGGTTTGTATGCGCCTGACTTGTTTGATGTTGGCACACTTTGCCAGGTTGATTTCATGCAGTGCATTTCAAAATGATCGTTTATCATCTCTTTCAGTTATATTCAGGTATTTTTCATCTGAGACTCTTGTAGTAATTATAGAAGGCCGTACGTTCACAGGTCACACGTTACGGTCATGCAAGTTACAAACTAGTTGAGCTGAAATTGTAGGATCTACTCAAAACTACAGCAAACTGTCTATTCTACTTGTTTAGGGCGTGCAAACACATCTGGCAGTGTCGCAGGCGTGTCTTTAAACTCGTTGGTGCTAATAGAAAAATGTTAATTAGAAAGCATCGCAGTCACCCTGCGCTTTACAAGACTAATTAATTATTGAACAGGTAGGTCAAATGTGGAAAAGTAATCATTTGTACATTTCAGCACACCACAGATAGTCTGTATCTTTGGCCTAATGGCTGCAAGCTTGATCCTGACCGTTGACTTCTTCCTATCTTATAGGCTGGCGTGAAAGGAACCTCAAGCATGTTTTCCGTCGGATGGGAAATAAGGCCGCGATCCTGTGTGATGTCTTCTATGTGTAAACGAATCCTTTCTACCTGGAGATCATTAAGATCATCAAAATACTCAGGTGAGGAGCACATACCTCTTGGCCTTCTGTAAAAGTAATTGACCGCAAAGAAACGAGCTTGGCTGACGTTAAATAAGCGAAGGGGGAGGTGACATTAGGTCGGCAACTGGCTATGCAAAGCTAGTGTCCAACACATCACCCTCATTGTTCCTGGTGCTAGCCAGTGGCGTGAATAGGAGCATGCAAAGAGCGGCAAGTTGCATTGGACACACCAGTTCTCGTCTGATCACTGAAGTTAAGCAACGCAACCCCAGTTAGTACTGACATGGGTGGCCTCTTGGGAAAACTGGGTACTGCTAGTATTCAAAAATCGTAGCATTAGTGTAGTGTCTGTGCAGTCCCTGCACATCAGAACTACACAGTGGACGGGGTTCTAATGACCTTGTAGTTGAAGGGCCCTAAAACACCAACAAACAAACAAGGAGCATTCAAGGTATGCGGTTACATATTTAAGCTTGAAATGTGGGGATGTAGAAAATTTGTTGAAAAGAAGCCCAAGAGTTCCAGTTGCACTCATGGCGATGGATGCCAGACCCTGTTATAGATGAGTAAAGGGTTAGGAATGATGATGTTCTGGTCCGGGAAATACTGCGATTAAACGTGATAAAAATTAATTGAAGCACATTCCTTTTTATTGATTATGTTAGGTCACATCATTTCATTCATTGATTTTCCAGATTAAATCGCAACTTGGGGGTGGGCCCAGTATGAAGTATCAACTGCTGGCCCGATGTACTTCGGCTTTCTAGGTCACAGTTTCAAATGCGACATAGAATTTCTCGACAGATGCTAAGACAGCAAGGTGAGAAAGGGGATATTTTATGGTGGGCAACAGTGAAACGCCCCAACCTTCGTCCCCCCTCCCTAACTGAGAGTCTGCCTGATTGGGTCAGAATAAGACGGGAGCCGGACACATCTTCAATCTTTGTAAGTCCAAATTTTTATGCGGTTGTGCATAAGGTCCATAGTGGGTCCATTAGTGTATGTCCAGGGGCCCAAAACACCTTAAATTATTAAATTCCATAGTCCTGAGGTGTAGACTGGGAACTTCTAATGTAGCGCAAATAATTCTCAGAATTTGATGATTATTAGGACATCCCTCAACAAGAAACTCCCCCCACTCTTCTGATGAATATTCTTTAAAGAATTTTAAGTGCTGAACCCTGAAAATATACTCCTTGTTGTTACCAAGGGTTTGATTTCAACGTATTTGACCATCTGGCTGATGCGTGTTATCATAAGTAACTGAAGGACTACACCCTCACAGTCTTATCGCAGCAAAACGCCCTTTTCTACATCCTGTCTTGGCAACAGATAATCTTGTCCTGATTGTCCGTCTGTGGTAACTAAACAAATTCGTGTGCACCTATGTCGTATTTTCAGCGCTGAAGGTTTCAACCCTTCATAATCCCCTTCATTATCCAACTCGTAGTAATTTTATAGAAATCCGATATTTGTCTCATTGGACCATGACCTTACAATCTACAAGGCATACCTGGGGCTGCCTTCTGGTCTCAACGATCCCACCCGCCTTTGAAAGAATTGAAATATGACGGGGAGCGGCTGTATGGCGTTGGACACACAAGTTCTCGTCTGATCACTGAAGTTAAGCAACGCAACCCCAGCTAGTACTGGCATGGGTGAGTGCCTGGAAACACTGGGTACTCCTAATACCCAAAAATCGTCGTAATAGCGTAGTGTCTGTACAGACTGCATTAAAACTACGCAGTGGACCGGACCCTAATGATAGTTGAAGGGCACCAGTGAAACGAAATGGAAAGCCACTGGATGAATTGAAATATGACTTTGTTATATCCCCCCCTCTTAAATTAAAACTTCCAGTGACTGTTATAGGAATCTTGTCCAGACATGATTATTTTTTTCTTTTATTCCTGTTCAGGGAAGTTCGACCCGCCGCGGTGGCGTAGTGGTTAGCACGCTCGGCAACTACGCCAGTAGTTCTAGGTTCGATACTGGGCCGTGGTGGGTCGGCTTCCTTCGGGCGAGAGAGAAGCCGCGAGTGGAGTGTGCCTTCCTTCGGATGAGAAGTAAAACCGAGGTGCCGTGTGGGTGTACGATGTCACTTGCACGTAGAAGAACCCTCTCTACTACGCAACGGGTAAATGAGGCAAAATTTCCAGGTGTAGGAGCTCGCCCCCTGGCGTCGGTAGCATTCCCCAACGAACACTAGACCGACGATAAATAAGCGTAGGGGTGCAGCTTTGGCCGGCAACCGGCTGCAGAATAAACTATGACCAATATATCACCCTGTGTCCATTCAGAGGGACAAATGGGTACCCGACCCTGCCATAGGCGGGAAAAGGGTTAGGAGTTGCTTAGTTGCAGGGAAGTTGTCAAAATTCGTTAAATGGTCCCTTGGTAGTTGGTGCGCTGACTATTGTCCAACAACTATCCTACCCAATCAACACACGAGCGGTGAGTTGCGTTGGACACACCAGTTCTCGTCTAATCACTGAAGTTAAGCAACGCAAGCCCAGTTAGTACTGACATGGGTGGTCGCTCGGGAAAGCTGGGTACTGCTAATATCCAATAATCGTCGCATTAGTGTAGTGTCTAGTCTTAGAACTATACAGTGGGCGGGTCTCTAATGACCTTGTAGTTGACGGGACCTTAAACTCCAACAAAACAAACAAAAACCCAATCAACACCAATGCTCTTCTAAGTCGGTGCTGAGAAAGTTGTGGTGAAGTATGGTATGTTTAGGTCCAAGTTAATGCAGTAACATTAACATGCCCAAACTATCCGCGGTAGTGGGACATGATACTGGTCAACTAGTAAGTTAATTAGGTCCCGTTCGAGGATATTTCATATAGTGCAGGTATGTTGACTGTACAAGTATTTGTTAGCATTTTCCTAAATTCAACTGTTAATTAACTTTGGAAACATTGAAAAATGTTGCATAAAATTAAAATAATCGAATGCCTCACATATCGAAGTCCATATCATCACCATACCCTTATCCCGCCTGTGACGGGGTCGGATCTGTGGGTTTTTGCCTTCCACTCTCTCCTATCTGCCACCAGGTCCCCGTCCACCCTACATGCTACCATATCCTGACGGACAACTTGCTCTCATGTCAGCTTCAGTCTTCCCCTATACTGGGTGCTTTCAGCCACCTGCATTCCTGAAATGGACCTAATGAGCTCCTCATCCCCTCTTCTCATTACGTGTCCATATCACTTCAACCTACTCTCCCTCATTTTTTCCGCGATGTCCCCCCCCCCCCAGGTCATCTCTGATATACTCTTTCCTAACTATCAGCTCTCGACACCTCGCTCATGTACAGCAGCGTTCGTATCTCGGCTACTTGCATTCTATTGACGTGGCTCTTCCTCACTGCCCAACACCCTGATCCATATAGCATAACGGCCCTAACCACTGCCCTGTAAAACTTCCAATTTAACTTGATTGGGACCCTTCCAACACGCATGACTTCACTGCCTTATCTCCAGAGCTACCATCTCCCATTGATTCGTTGAACACACCAGTTCTCGTCAGATCACTGAAGTTAAACAACACAACCCAAGTTAGTACTGATATGGGTGGTTGGTTGGGAACACAGGGTTCTACTAATTTCCCCACTCCTGCCTCCTCCGCTGCTATCACCCGTTAGCAGCCTTCCTGGAGCCCAGCCAGTGCCGGATTTAGATATTGAGAAGCCCTAGGCCATTTCAAATTTTGAGGCCCCTTTCAAGCCCTTTTCTTTAATTTTGAAGCTCGCTAAATGTTGAGGCCTCGGGTTCAGCCTAATTAGCCTAATGGTAAATCCGGCACTGGGTCCAGCCCGTTATGGCTACTTGGCCGACTCTCCCACCCGTGACGTAACAAACTAATTTCATATTTATCTGCTTTACACAACATAAGACTTATTTTAATTTAATATTATTCTTTCGGCATTAAAATGTTGGCAATGTGTCTTATTTATCTGACCACCAATGTATGTACTGAAATGAATCTTTCTTCCCAGTTGAAGAGTTTAGGACACCTTGGTCTCTCCTAGGAGGGTGGACCAAAGCTGGAGGTATTTAGGTGTATAAAATTTCACGAAATCCACAACCTTATCTATCCTTGTCAAAGGAGTTGAGGATTGTCATCCGTCACTTTGTCACTTTGCTGTTATTTTCTCTTTTAAAATTTGGACCCAACTTTTCAGAATTTACATTCAACACCTGCAGTGCTGTCATGTAACGATAGGCGCATATCTCTCCGAAATTGGGTGTTGGTCACAAAAAGGCAACAACAATCAGAAAAACGAAATAAAAGATAAAATTAACAATGCCCTTTGCTCTCACGTGACTTGGCACTTAAATATTAATGTTTTAGTTGACGTTTTAAAAATTTTATGTAGAATAACATGGAAAACAGTAGCCTAAACTGCCAATTTCAGTGTCTGATTCCGTGGTTCAGGATTAGCACGCTCGGCAACTGCGTCAGTAGTTCTAGGTTCGATACTGAACCGAGGTGGGTCGGCTTCTCTCGGGCAAGAGAGAGGCCGCGAGTGTGCCTTCTTTCGGATGAGAAGTAAAACCGAGGTCCCGTGTGGGTGTACGATGGCGCTTGCACGTAAAAGAACCCTCTCTACTACGCAACGGGTAGATGAGGCAAAAATTTCCAGGTGTAGGAGCTCGCCCTTTGGCGTCGGTAGCATTCCCCAACGAACACTAGACCGACGATAAATAAGCGTAGGGGTGCAGCTTTGGCCGGCAACCGGCTGCAGAGAAACTATGACCAATATATCTCCCTATGTCCATTCAGAGGGACAAGATGGGTACCCGACCCTGCCATAGGCGGGAAAAGTGTTAGGAGTTGCTTTTTGACTCATGAATCCATCGTTACGGGTTCGTTGCTGCACTACTCAGATAGCTTCTTTCCTACGATGCGATGGAAGTAAAACTGACGGTCCGGTACAAAGTCATCTGCTCGTAAAGAAACCATTTATACTTCGTTAAGTGGCGATTGTCCAGCTTCCAAGCCATGGCCCCACATAGGGAAACTAACCGGGGTTGTGGTCCGGGGACCCGGATCGATTTTGTAAAATATTTCAATTTAAAAATGGCGCTTGATGGCGCTGTGGGTAGCACGCTCGGTAACTGAGTCAGTAGTTCTAGACTCAATAGTGGACCAAGGCAGATTGGGTTCTTTCGAACAAGAGAGAAGCCCCAAGTGCTCCTTCTTTCGGATGATAAGTAAAACCGAGGTCCCGTGTGATGTACGATGGCATTTGCACGTAAAAGAACCCTTTCTGCTATGCAACGGGTAGTTGTGGAAAATAATCCAGGTGTAGGAGCTCGTCCCCTGGCGTCGGTGGAATGCCCCAACGAACAGTAGACCGACGATAACTAAGCAATGGGGTTGCAGCTTTGGTCGGCAACTGACTGTGGAAAAACACTGTCCAATTGATCGTCCTTGTGTCCATTCAGAGGGACAATATGGGTCCTCGACCCTGCCATTGACGGGAAAAGGGTTAGGAGTTGGGGGTTGCTTGCTGTATTAGGGTCCTCGCATACCTGTTATGACCGAAATTCGTAGAATTACTTAAGAAAAAAAGGGCTATTTCGGAAAATAAGTGGTCCCGTAAAGGTACTGTAGAAAGTGGGAACGTTGTTCCAAGCTAACTTCACGTCGGCAAGTGAAATTGTTCCTGACGTTAAATAAAGGGAAACTGAAATTGACAGCAGCCCACTTCAAAATACTGCCCATCACTTCCACCGTTTGTTCCCGGGTACCATGTATTATTCTGCGTGGAGTGCTCGTCCGGGAATCCGTAAAACTGGAATCAGGGTTAATGAGATGGGTATAAAGTTCGTCATATTCCAACTGATAGAGAATTGAGTTGGAGTTTATCTCAGTTTGAGGACGGCCCGGAGTCACCTTAAGATGTAAAGATGTGGCTCTACGTTTTGGCACAAAGAAATGTCCTTTCTTTAGTGACGAAAATTAAAGCAACTCCTAACCCTTTTCCCGCCTATGGCAGGGTCGGATACCTATTTGTCCCTCTGAATGGACACAGGGTAATATATTGTTCACAGTTTTTTTCTGCAGCTGGTTGCCGGCCAAAGCTGCACCCCTACGCTCATTTATCATCGGTCTAGTGTTCGTTGGAGAATGCTACCGACGCCAGGGGGGGCGAGCTCCTACACCTGGAAATTTTGCCTCATCCACCCGTTGCGTAGTAGAGAGGGTTTTTTTACGTGCAAGTGCCATCGTACACCCACATGGGACCTCGGTTTTACTTCTCATCCGAAAGAAGGCACACTCGCGGCTTCTCTCTCGCCCGAAAGAAGCCGACCCACCACGGTCCAGTATCGAACCTAGAACTACTGGCGTAGTTGCCGAGCGTGCTAACCACTACGCCACCGCGCCACCGTGACGAAAATTATATTTCGTTATTCATAGCCTTTTTTTACCTGAGAAAGGGTTGGATAGACCTTAGTCCCATTCGTACCAGGAGTCAGAGGGGCGTCCCGGCGTCAGGGTCGTGGGAATTATACGGCTATTTAGCGCCTAAAAATTGCGGGATTATGTCGTGGCTTCCGTGAATTCCGGGTCCGGGCTAGAGAGGAAACCCCAGCAACGGGAGTTAGGACTTTATGTCATAAATGAGTCCGAATCGATTTTTCACAATCCCCCAATTACTGTATTTAATGTCAACCTAATTTTGCATCCCCTTCAGCCTCCCCGTTGCGGCACATGGCTTAATTTTGTTTTGTTGGTGTTTTAGGGCCCTTCAACTACAAGGTCATTAGAGCCCCGTCCACTAGGTAGTTCTAATGTAGACTGGACAGACGCTACGCTAATCCGACGATTTTGGGGTATTAGCATGTTGTTGTTATTTGTTCTAGTTTTAGGACCCTTCAACTACAAAGGTCATTAGAGCCCCGTCCACTGCGTAGTTCTAATGCTACAACACTACGCTGATGCGTTAGAAGTAGCTTGGGGGTGGGATGGACACGAAATGAGAAGGGGGAGGAGGAATTCGTTAGGTCCATCTTAAGACTGCAGGTGATAGGGGGCACCAGTGAGAGAGGAAGGGGGAGCGGCGAATTGCGTTGGACACACCAGTTCTCGTCTGATCACTGAAGTTAAGCAGCGCAACCCCAGCTAGTACTGACATGGGTGGCCGCTTGGGAAAACTGGGTACTTCTAATACCCCAAAATCGTCGCGTTAGTGTAGTCGCATTAGTGCAGTTTCTGAATAAGAACTATGCTGTGCACGGGGCTCTACTGACCTTTGTAGTTAAAGGGCCCTAAAACACCAACAAGCAAGCGAGAGTGAGGAAGGCCTAAGTGGACGTGGGAACATGGGTATGTGCGGTGTGGATGGGCGGCCTAGTGGGGGAAAGGAGGGGGTGGAGGATCGAATCCACAGACCCGACCCAGTCACGGGCTGGAGAAGGGTGCGATGATAATGATGATGAACTGTACCCAGTTTTCCCAAGCGGACACCCATATTACAACGAGCTGGGGTTGCGTTGCTTAACTTCAGTGGTCAGACGAGAACTGGTGTGTCCAACGCAATAAGTCGCTCCCCGCGGCACCTGGCGGAGGAGGTGGGAGCAACGGTAGTTATATTATTGTAGTAACGTGGAGCTTTTACTCTAGATGGACTCGTTGTCCACAATCAAAGATAGAGGTTTGAACCCACACACTACATGTTACTGTGTTTAGTTAGTCTGTTGTAGTATCAAAAATGTTCTTGATATTAAGATGTCCTTTAAACGTAATTGTGGACATAAATTGCGGCCCACATATTAAATCGGCCCTTATTCGTCCTGTCCTTGCCTTTGTAAGAATGACAACTTGATTATTACATGTTTTTTTTTCTTTTCTAGGGGTGCTACACATGACTTTATCAAGTGTCTACTAATATGCTTGATTCGTGAGCGAGTGCCTCCTTCTACTACTCTGTACGAAAATCCTTCGCCATCGTTTTTTCCTAGCTAATCTAGTCCACCCCGACATCCTTTCTCTGCCGATTTTGGACAACCACATATTCATTTCAAGATAATGGTTGTCAACCTTAGGAAGGAAAGAAAATG
This sequence comes from Trigoniulus corallinus, assembly GCA_013389805.1. Lineage (NCBI taxonomy): Eukaryota > Metazoa > Arthropoda > Diplopoda > Spirobolida > Trigoniulidae > Trigoniulus > Trigoniulus corallinus. The sequence continues at coordinate 8,407,055 of JAAFCE010005724.1, forward strand.
GAGGTGGGTGTTTAATTGTGTATGTTTAATGTTTAAAATGACCCGTCCAGAAGAAAAAAAATGTTCAAACAGACAGACAACCCTACATAGGAACACGACAGCACCAACAACAATGAACATTTTAGCCACCCAGTCAACACGCCCCGTTCTTTCTCTCCTTCATTCTCCATTTCTGATGACATTTCACTGAAATGGTTAGACCACATAGGTAGAGGCACTCGTCGTCCCATTTCGTAAATAGTCGTCGACTTGTTGCTTTATGATGTGATGTGGTACCAAAATGGCCTGGCCTGGTACCATAAAAATAGTTTATCTTGGACGTCTGCTTTTCAGGTAACAAAAGTGAAAGTGTGGCTTGAAACGAAATGGTGACATGAATGAGCTTTTTTGTCCAAATTTATGTCAGTCTAGAGTTTGTAGTTGTGACTAACAAAGTGCAATAATGTCGCTTTAATTTGCCTTCAGGTAGTCAGTCAGTCGTTGAAGCTATCGAATGCTTTAAAAACATTCCTGTAATAATAACTCTTATATGAAATACTGTTGATATTTTAACGTGGTGTGTGACCGCTAGACTATGGGATCCACGCCAAAAATTCCAGCACTGATACTTTGAAAAAAAAACTGTCAGTTTTCGTAGTTGAAATTTAGTGTGCTTCATATCTGACCACCCGGCACAGGTTCGACTCTAGTGTTGAAGTACTGGATTTTCTTTCGGTTTGGTTTGTTCGTTGGTGTTTTAGGGCCCTTCAACTACAAGGTCATTAGAGCCCCGTCCACTGCGTAGTTCTAATGCAGAGTCTGCACAAACAGTACGCTGTTATGATGATTCGGGTATTAGCGGTACTTAGTTTTCCCCAGCCGTCACCCATGTTAGTACTAGCTGGGGTTGCGTTGCTTAACTTCAGTGATCAGACGAGAACTGGTGTGTCCAACGTAATAAACCGCTCCCTATATTTCTTTCGGATAAGAGGGGAAATCTCAAATGGGCATTTATTTTCAGTTGGCAGTTAAATCTTGACCTGGGTTGAACTGGCCGTCAACCCCAGGCCTGGTCAACCCACTTCCGTGACGCATGCAAGGTCGGGGCGTTAGACGTCGATTTGTTGTTTTTTGTTGGAGTTTAAGGTCCCGTCAACTACGAGGTCATTAGAGACCCGTCCACTGTATAGTTCTAATGCATATACTGCACAGACACTACACTAATGAGACGATTATTGGGTATTAGCAGTACCCAGCTTTCCCGAGCGACCACCCATGTCAGTACTAACTGGGCTTGCGTTGCTTAACTTCAGTGAATTAGACGTCGACCGGACATGAAAGAGGCCCCAGTGCTCTTTCCATGATCCTGTTTACCGCGTACCATGTCACAACTGAGCGGGAAAGATTCCTTTCTACAAGGAGTAAGATATGCGCTTAGTTCGGGAAAGTTTCGAGGTATAGGAGCTGGCACCGTGGGTTCAGTGGAGCACGGTTGGGGCACGTTTTGTGTCCCGACAAATTAAAATTCGGATTGCAACGTAAGTTTGATAACCGGCTACGACAGCTAGCTGATGTCCATACGGGGAGTCAAGAACAGGTGGAAGACATTACAGAGAAGGCGAGAGGATATTGAAGTGGTAAGGGCATGTCATGACAGGGGACTGGTTAGGCCCGGTTAAAATGCAGGATCGGCCGGAGGGTGGTGCGAACGGTGCGAGCTCACAAGTACCCTGACCGACTTCCCAAAAATGAAATGGTTAAATTATGTTTCTATAACGCTAATATCCAGGGGTGGATCCAGAGGCGTATCGGGGGGGAGCACTTCAAAAAAAGTGCGCCCCAAATATTTTTAAATATTCAGAATCCCTTGGTATAAATCTAGCTAGCATTTACAATAGGTCCTTTACTACCATTTAGACAATGCCCTATCTTCAGTGGTTTAGCCAACTGCAGATTGGACTGGCAGTATAAAAATGTGAATTTTGCATCAGTTGAAATAGGCGCCCCATTGAGGCATTGAGGGGGAGCAATTGCTGCATTGCTCTCCTCTCTGGATCCGCCCCTGCTAATATCGCCGAACCCAAGCCACGGACTGTCCGAAAACTGATAAGGAATCGGTACGTGTTTGCCGGGCCCCACTAGTCAACTTTATACCAGGCCTCGCGTTTGTTCGGACAAGCGCTGAAGACTGCATAAAGGTAGACGAAAAGTTAAGGCGGGGCGTGGATATGGGGCCCCTGCCATAGGCGAGGGCAGAAAGGTGAGAGCAAACGTGGGAAAAGGTTGTATGGCGGGTTTTAGGAATTTGCGAAGTGTAGGAGGATTTGGAGGGAAATGGTAGAAAATAGAGGGAGTGGCGAGTTGCGTTGGACACACCAGTTCTCGTCAGATCACTGAAGTTAAGCAACGCAAGCCCAGTTAGTACTGACATGGGTGGTCGCTCGGGAAAGCTGGGTACTGCTAATACCCAATAATCGTCGCATTAGTGTAGTGTCTGTGCAGTCTATGCATTGGACCTATGCAGTGGACGGGTCTCTGGTGACCTTGTAGTTGATGGGACCTTAAACACCAACAAACAAACAAGTAGAAAATAGAGGGGCAGAAGTCGCACACCCAACGCTTTCATACATTAGGTGTGGGTACCTGCAGGGTCGCGTCATAGATATCAGGCCCCGTGTACAGAGGGTTGTTTGTTTGTTGGAGTTTAAGGTCCCGTCAACTACGAGGTCATTAGAGACCCGTCCACTGCATAGTTCTAATGCATAGACTGCACAGACACTACACTAATGCGACGATTATTGGGTATTAGCAGTACCTAGCTTTCCCGAGCGACCACCCATGTCAGTACTAACTGGGCGTGCGTTGCTTAACTTCAGTGATCAGACGAGAACTGGTGTGTCCAACGCAACTCGCCGCTCCCATTGTGTACAGAGGGGTCTCACACTTTCAAATTTCTAAGAAAAGTTGATAATAGAATTTCTTTTCGCAAATATTTTGGAGAATAATTTCTTCTGGAGACCTCGCAAAATCCCCTCAACCGATCCTGGGTAAAAGGCATGTTGATAATTTAGTTGAAATGATCCTGTTTGTCATAAATGGAGGCTGAAAGGGTTGTGACGTATCAGATAGCTAACTTCCCATTATTGGGAGAAGGGGAAGATTTTCGGAGAAGGGGGGAAGGAACCACACTTTGTTGCGAGAGGATTCATTTGATGCGCACTCTACCTAAAAGTTGAGTATTTTGAAGTGTAAATTACTCTTCATATTAGTCACGTCATTCAAACCAAACTGGTTGTTTTCATGGTCACTTCAAACCAATTCAACCCCCTTGTTTGTGCACCAGGCCAAAAAAATGTTGACAATTTCGTCTGAAATTCTACCTTTGCTATTTGTGGGAAATGATTTCAAAATTCAACCCGTGTCACATTTTAACAGAGGCCTGTTAACATTTAAATGAAAGTTGTAGAGATTCATCATACAAGCGTGTAACTATGTCAAACACGTCTACAAAATAATGGAGTTTGACGTTATTTAACACCTTGATAGACCCATTCATGAAATACCATGACTTTTAGATTCAGCAACGTTGAAGGAGAGGAAACCGGCCCCCCCTCCTCTTCCATTTTTAACAAACGGGCTTTTATCAGACTGCTATCAAGAGATTCACTGCATGTGAAATGCATTCCAATTAAGATTGCCTTTGACATCAGTAAAAAAAAAAGGTTTTTGCAGGCACATTCCCCATACCCCCCCCCTCTCCTCTCCCCTCCATTCACCTTTTACCACTTTACTTACCCTCCTTGAAATTTTAGATAGTTATTTGTGGAATTTTAAAGAGTAGATTATATATTCCTACATCCACCGTAACATTGGACTGTAATTAATGACTTTTCAATAGTAACATGACTAAAGACGGATGTTGTTGTCGGTTGCAGTAGGCTGTATTATTCGAGGAGTTCGTTTAAGCACCAACCAATACACGCGGGCCCCCTCGTTCCCCGCCCCATCCCCTGACACGGGTTCAGTGTAGTAAATTATAACAAAATAAGCTTGATGTTTGATATTACTACCGCCAGACTGCCTAATAATAGCAGCGAAGGACTAACTACATAATTTTCGGGAGGGGCACTCTTAAATTTACCATCCATCAAACATCATGATTTTAACACTACTCTATGGCGTGGAGCAGGGCCGGCGTGATGGGTGTGCGAACTGTGCGACGGCACAGGGCCCAGCACATTCGGATTAATGAACCAATTTATAGAAGGGCCCCGCACCATTAGTTTGCACAGAGCCCCGCAAAATATAGCGCCGGCCCTGCGTGGAGGCTCCAGATTAGATCCTGGCGGACCGATTTTCGTTGGTTGTTTATTGGTGTTTTAGGGCCCTTCAACTACAACGTCATTAGAGCCCCGTCCACAGCATAGTTCTTATGCAGAGACTGCACAAACACTACACTAATGCGACGATTTTTGGGTATTAGAAGTACCCAGTTTTCCCAAGCGGCCACCCATGTCAGTACTAGCTAGGGTTGCGCTGCTTAACTTCAGTGATCAGACGAGAACTGGTGTGTCCAACGCAATAAGCCGCTGCCGATTTTCGTTGGTGTTTTAGTGCCCTTCAACTACAAAGGTCATTATAGCCCCGTCCACTGCGTAGTTCTAATGCAGAGTCTACGCTCGTACTACCATGCTAGTACGAGCTGTGTTGCTTAACTTCAGGGTTGAGGCGAGAACGGGTGTGTCCAACGCAATAAGCCACTCTCTCGTCAGAGGTGAACCGTCATCATCATATACCTGCAATACCGTGGTGGGTGGAGAACTTGACCCACATTTATTGTTGTTTGTTTGTTGGTGTTTTAGGGCCCTTCAACTACAAGGTCATTAGAGCCCCGGCACATTATAATTCTTATGCAGAGACTGCGCAGACACTACACTAATGCGACGATTTTGGGGTATTAGCAGTATCCATGCTGCTTAACGATATTAGAGGGGCGATAGAAAGGGAAGGGGAGGGCAGCATGTGGTCTGGAATGCTATATGCAACAGAGTGTTGGTCAGTGTGGAAGAGCCACGTCAATAGAATGCAAGTAGCCGAGATGGGAATGCTGGGGTATATGAGCGGGGTGTCGAGAGCTGATAGTTAGGAATGAGTATATCAAGGGTAGCGGTAGCCTGGGGTTGGGGGACATCGCGGAAAAAACGAGTGAGAGTAGGCTGAGGTGGTATGGACACTTAATGAGAAGAAGGGAGGAGGAGCTCGTTAGGTCCATTTCAGGAATGCAGGTGGTTGGAAGCATCCGAGGCAGGGGGCTTCTAAAAGACAAACAGTTTTGTCCCACTGGGCTGTAACCCCTGGACTTATGGGGATCTCTCGCCTGAATATGAAGCCAAACCACCACCTCAATCCAATATCAACCTTGGAATTACTGACGCGATAGCCCAGCACGCTAACTCTCCGTCATAGAGTGATCATTATCATCATCATACCCTTATCCCGCCTGTGACAGGGTTGGGTCTGCGGTTTCTAGCCTTCCACTCCCGTCTATCTCACACCACGTCCCCGTCCACCCAACACACTGCCATATTCGTACGGACTACCTGCTTCCACGTCTGCTTCGGGTCTTCCCCTGCCTCGGGTGCTTCCGACCAGCTACATCCCTGAAATGGACCTAACGAGCTCCTCCTCTCTCTTCTCATTATGTGTCCATACCACCTCAACCTATTCTCCCTCATTTTTTCGGCGATGTCCACCACCCCCAGGCTACCTCTTAATATGCGCATTCCTAATTCTATCAGCTCTCGACAAGCCACTCTTGTAGCACAGTATTCGCATCTCGACTACTTGCATTCTATTGACGTTGCTCTTGCTTACTGCCCGACATGTGACCGAGCCGTGATATTAGCAATCTACCTCCTGCAGGGGAGGGGCGAATTGTATTGGACACACCAGTTCTCGTCTGATCACTGAAGTTAAGCAACACAACCCAAGCTAGTACTGACATGGGTGGTCGCTTGGGAAAACTGGGTACTGCTAATACCCAAAAATCGTCGCATTAGTGTAGTGTCTGTGCAGTCTCTGCATAAGAACTACACTGTGGACGGGGCTCTAATGACCTTGTAGTTGAAGGGCCCTAAAACACCAACAAACGAACCTCCTGCAGCAGAGAGAGACCGACGTTAAATAACTACAGCGCTCTAACGGGACAAACTTTGGGTAAAGGGTTAAGAATGATAATTTAATTGCAAAGTGCTGCAGTCAGAGATTGATAGAGAAAAATTGCAAGGCTGTCATTCCTGACTCCTTTTGTTTCCAGGTGTTTGTAGGTGAGAGAGCCAGACAACAAGAGAAAAGAATTTCGTATCTTGAAAATCTGAGTGCGTGTCTGTGTGTGGGAGGGAGAGGGCCCTTTCTCCCTGCAATCTTGATATAGCAATATTTCGGGTTGATGTTGGTCCGTGTTTGAAGACAGTTTTCAGATAATTCAAATGCTCTTTCAGGCGACGTGTATTGGACATGAATGATGTGTGAGCAACTAACTTCTTACTACTCGTATTAAATCGATCATCTCGTGCATGTATTTTCAACTGCCTAGTTTTGCCCCCAAGATAGAGTTATTAGTTACATGTTTTCAAGGATAAAGGTTTTGAAACATTTTTTTTTTGTTTGTAAAAATTAAATTTTCAAAGGGGGTGTTGCTACAAGAAGCTGGTTAAGCCGCGCGGCGAAATATTCTTGATTCATCATTTTCAGTGTTGTTAGGCACTGAATCATGGTCAGGTAAATATATGTGAGACGTGTTTTTTTTTCTTCTTCACTTGAAAGTTGGGCTTGTCGTTTTGGAGCCCGGAGGGTATATACCTATTGAAGAACAATGGCATGTCATACACCAACTCGTTAAAATAACCGGCCACATAAAAATGTCACTAGACACGATCTGACGAGCCCCTAATAACCCTGAAGGGTGTTTCCTCAGTTCAGTACGTGTTCATTATAATGGCGGTGGTGGATATGTGCGAAAGCATCGTTTATGGGAAACGATTAACTAGCAAACTATTTAAAAGAGTAAAGCTGTTTAATGAAACCTCTAATGACGACCACACGCACAACACTCTCATTTCTTAAAGGCTTTTGACGAAAAAAAAAATTACAAGGTACATATTTTCAGAGTTCAACTTTTGACCACCCGATGTGTGATGATGTTGCCTTCACCATTTTGCTCTTAGATATTGACACTGATATCCTTTTATTAAAATCCACGGATTACATTTTTTTTAATTCGTCGTCACTGTTTAATTATAGTGTTCACCTTGACCAGTTGATTTCAAGGCGAGGCTGACATTTGAACTGGACGGCTGAACTACCACGAGCACCAGTGGCCTCTTGGATCAGTGTTGGAACTGCATTGTTTGAGTCATTCTTCTCTACAGAGTTCTCGTCCTGCACTGGTGGAACAAGTGGTAAGTGTTTTAATCAAGAGAAGAACCCCATGAACAGTCCACTTTTGGGCTACAACATGTACTGTAGGTCAAATTCCAGGGTCTTCTTGGACATCGCTAGACCGTTTCACGAAGACCATTACGTTAAGGAAGCGTCAAAAGCCCCATCTGAGATTGGTTCTTATTTGATGACTACGCATAAAATGAGCGCTTATGAGCGGCTTATTGCCATGGACTGAAGTTAACCAACGCAACCCCAGGTAGTACTAACAAGGGTGGCTGCTTGGGAAAAGGCCCCGTAAAATATTTTGGAACCCGGCCCCGCAAAAGCTGACACTGGCGTGCTGTCTGAATTTTGTCCGATGCCTCTCTGCCAACGATTCGCCAGCAATGACGACTGGAATGATCACTTGTTGAAGTGGTCACTTAACGTAGATACATACGACCATCGCTTCGTTTTTCGTTGATGTAAGATTGACTACCTGGAGATCATCCAGCTCCTTGTTTGTTGGTGTTTTAGGACCCTTCAACTACAAGGTCATAAGAGCCCCGTCCACTGTGTAGTTCTGCTGCAGAAACTGCACAGACACTACACTAATGTGACGATTTTTGGATACTAGCGGCCACCAATGTCAGTACTAGCTGGGGTTGCGCTGCTTAACTTCAGTGATCAGACGAGACCTGGTGTGTCCAAAAAATTCGCCGCTCCTCCAGCTCCTCGTACTGGTGTTATTTTAATCTTCCTTTTTTGAGTGAACCCAACACTTTCGCGTAGTTTTATATTTGCACCTCCATAGTTAGGTTATTATTCATTTCACACTAAACATTACGCTGTCGACGTTTGGGGCCCTGTTTTTAAGCCCCATTTAATTCGGCTATTATATTCTATGCTGTTGACGTCCGGGAGCCCAATCCATAAAAACACTCCTCTAATAGCCACACTGGAGCAGCTGTATTGCGTTGGTCACACCAGTTCTCGTCTGATCACTGAAGGTAAGCAACGTAACCCCACCTAGTGCTAGCATGGGTGACCTCTTAGGGACACTGGCATTGATTGGTTCGTTGATGTTTTAGGGCCCTTCAACCACAAGGTCATTAGAGTCCCGTCTACTGTTTAGTTATGATGCAGAGACTGCACAGACAGTACACTAATGCGACGAGTTTTGGGTATTAGCGGTACCCAGTTTTCCCAAGCGGCCACCCATGTCGGTACTAGCTGGTGTTGCGTTGCTTAACTTCAGTGATTAGGCGAGAACAGGTGTGTCCAACGCAATAAGAAGCTCCCTAGGAACACTGGGTACTGCTAATATCCAAAAATCGTCGTAACAGCGTAGTGTCTGCGCAGACTCTGCATTAGAGTGGCGCAGTGGACGGGGCTCTAATTACCTTTGTGGTTTAAGGGCCCTAAAACACAAACGAAACGAAAAGAACAGCCACAAAATCCTTAATAACCCGATGGACCCATACGTATGTGGATTGCGAAACAATTGGCGAAATTTCATCTCTAGGTTTCATTTGCCCTGATGATCCTTCGCAATAATGAATCTTGAGCAATTATTATTTAACTCTGCAAACAATTCGGAAATGGAGCAGGACCCAGAAAGAAGGGACAGGAGAAAAAAAATTAGGACTGGAAGGAAAATGTTTAAAGTCCTTTGTTTGTGTCTTTTGGTTTCGACTCCATAACTTACTTGTGTAAACCAAACCAACGGACTAGTGTATCATAGATCCTAATATGTGCCTTCCAGGTGTAAAACAATTGGATTTTCTGAAGGGACGTAGGTGAGAGACAAGAAGAAGAAGAAGAAAAAAATGGAGGGTGGACAGATAAGGAGAGAGAGAGAGGTTGGTTGTGTTGTTTTTTATGCTTCTTTTTCTTGCCCCCACCATCATCTCCAGTGATCCAACCTGAGCTGCAATTAATGTTCCTTGGTCGTTAAACAGAAGAGCTTGTACACGGAAATGAGATTCAGGTTTGCAACACCTGTTCTTGTTTGCCGAACATCAAGCACATTATTGCCATAGAAACAATCTCATCTTGAAGAACATCAACTTAAAAGACAGTTCGTTTGACATCCTTGTAGATCTTAGTATGTCATAGCCTAGGGGTTCAACCAGTTTAAAATACCTTGTCCAGATATTGTTAAAGCGTTAAACCTTTATTGGTTTCTAGCTTGGGGCCAAAACAACGTCAACTTAACCGAATGATGTATAGCATGCAGAATGTGAATGAGGATGGCAAGACTTGAAGAACGTGTGTGCGAGCTAGCAGTATTTGCTCGGGGCACATGGCATTCCACGTATCGCAGTTGCTTAACAAGGTACGTGCAACTGAGGGTAGAGGCAACATACCAAGATACCAGTTCACCCATTCTTACCCCCCCTCTCTCCCCATCTCTTTTTATTTTCAGGATAACAAGACGAGGAGTGCAGAAGGTGAGAACGAAGGTAGGAAAAGGGGAGAGCGAGCAAGTGAGAAGAACTTTGAAGGACCTTTCATCTGGTAAATATTTTAAAATATGACTGCGATTTCTGTGTCCATCTACTTTTCTTTTTAACATCCTCTTCAGGCTTCATTTCCTCTCTGTCTGGTACTACTATAAAGGCTTTGCCGTACAGCCCCAGCAGCAGGACAGACCTTCTAGACAGTGTTTGGGTCATGGTGGCTCATTTTCTTTCTTTGGAACTCTTCTCCCTGTCTCCAAAGCGGTAGAAATAACCATTATCCTATTAATAGTATCACCAATTTTATCTTCATTAGATTGATGTTGTTGCTTTGTTGTTTGTTGGTGTTTTAGGGCCCTTCAACTACAAGGGTCTATCGTGTTTCGCAGGCAAGGATGATCAGGATTATGTGCCGGTAAAGAAGGCAACGAGAGAGCCACGTCCACTGCGTAGTTTGGCGAGAGGTTTATTGCTTTGGACACACTAGTTCTCGCCTGATCACTGAAGTTAAGTGACCCAACCCCAGTTATTACTAACATGGGTGGCCGCTTGGGAACACTCGGTACCACAAATACCCAAAAATCGTCTTTCGTTCGTTGGTGTTTTAGGGCCCTTCAACTACAAGGTCATAAGAGCCCCGTCCACGGCGCAGTTCTAATGCAGACTACACAGACACTTCCCTAATGCAACGATTTTTGGGTATTAGCAGTACCCAGGTTTCCCAAGCGGTCATCCATGTCAGCACTAGCTGGTGTTGCGTTGCTTAACTTCAATGATCCGACGAGAACTGGTATGCCAGGGGACCAGGTTCAATTGCGGGCCGAAGTGGTTTAGCTTCTTTCAAACGAGAAAGAGAGCGTCTTTTATCGGATGGGAAGTGAAGCGGCGGTCCTTCGTGGTGTACCCGCAGGTGGAGTTTACCCCTAGCGTCGGTGGAAGAAACGTAACTTACTCCAACAAAAAAGAAAGCCGACGATAAACATAGGGGTTGTAGCGTTAGGTTGGTAGACGGCTGTAAAAACCAATGACATTCCAACGGATCCCCCATGCGTCCTAATAGGAAAAAAATGGGAACCCGACTCTTCTATAGGCGGGGAAATGGGTTAGTGATGATAATATCTTTAATCGATAGCCGGAGCAGGTGAAGTACCCATGCCAGTGGGTCGCTAGAGTAGATATTCTAGGTCCGTTCCAACCTATTAGTCAAGTGTTTGAAACGCCAAGGACCGGTGGTTTGAAGTTAATGTAGGGCCTATTTGAAGTACTTTAGGAGTGAGGAAATCGCGGGGAAAAAATGAGGATGCGGTAGTGGCATGTTATGAGAGGGGGCGGGGAGCCTCCGTTTTTGAGCTCAAGGGGCAAGGTTCTCAGCCAATTAAGATAGCAGTATAGGGTGTTAATTTTAGCTTCCTAAGTAATAGTTGGAATTCGTGGCAACCCCACGTTGTGGGGTAGCCTATGGGCCAATCTACTGATCTCTTTTGGTCAAGAATTCTCGTCTGATCACTGAAGTTAAGCAACGCAACCCCAGTTAGTACTGACATGGGTGGCTGCTTGGGAAAACTGGGTACCGCTAGTATCCAAAAAAATCGTCGCATTAGTGTAATGTCTGTGCAGCCTCTGCATCAGAACTACACAGTGGACGGGGCTCTAATGACCTTGTAGTTGAAGGGCCCTAAAACACCAACAAACAAACAAACAATTTGGTCAAGAAAAGGTTCATTTGTGAGCAGACAATGTTTTTTCTCTCCTGTTGCCCAAAACGCCTATTTACACCTTACGGTGCATCACGGACCTTAGTGGGACTTTTTCTTCGTTCATTCGTTTCCTTAATCCGAAAGTCACACTCAGCATGCGCCTGTCAGTTCACAATAGAAATAGGCCCCCTACATTATAACATTAGCAGTGCTGGCAGTCGATTTAGTTCTAATTTGTAACCCCCTCTGCATACAAAACGATTCGCTCTCTCTACCTAGACGCACAAAGGTAGGGAAATGGCTGCAGGCTCCTTTAGAAATATAGACTCAAAAATTTGGAAAATGAGACATTTAAAATTATAATCATTATTTTAGATTGAGTTAACATCTGATTTTTTTTTATTCAGTTACGGAGATATTTTGGGGTAAATATTAGTTGAGCATTACAACTATTACTGGCTAGAGGTAGGAGCCTGAACACTTGACGTCTGTCATGGGTCATCAAGGACGAAAGATTTAGAGATTCAAGCTTCTAGTAAAAAAAATCTTCCACTACGGTCAGGAGGCTACATGCTGCTCATATTCTCTAAAAATACCTCAAAAATTCAACCCCCTGCAGTGAAGTCGATGGTACAAGACGGATCCTTATTTTCGTACTCCTCATCGATGACTTTGTTAGGTTTTGAACTAGAAACGTCGTTTGTCTACTGCCTCCATAATTAAGCGGATAGGTGCTTAATTCCAGAGTCCTTGGTAGCAGGTTCAATCCTGGCCGATGCGGATGGCTGCTTTCGGGTGACTGATCCTTTCGTTGAATACGCTCCTCTTGGGTTGTTGTTGTATGATGGTGTTTTAGGGCCCTTCAACTACAAAGTCACTAGAACCCCGTCCACTGTGTAGTCCTGATGCAGAAACTGCACAGACACTACGGATCCAGTTTTCCCAAGCGGCCACCCATGACAGTACTAGCTGGGGTTGCGCTGCTTAACTTCAGTGATCAGACGAGAACTGGTGTGTCCAACGCAATTCGCCGCTCATGCTCCTCTTGGGTACGTATAGGAGCAGGTCTTGATGAAGGATAAGTGCCCCAACGAAGAAAATAGGTCGACGTTAAATATGCTCCCTCCGCAACATCAGCAATAAAATTAATGCCGCCCCGACAGCACCGTGACCGGGTACTAGAAATGGGCGGCGATATTCCCAGGTTCGATCCTAGCCGATTCTTTTGGGTGTGACAGTGGCCTGTAACACACTTTAGAGGTGAAACCGGCTGGCGATCCGGCCCCTTTTGGGGAGCTGCTTATTGCGTTGGGCACACCAGTTCTCGTCTGATCACTGAAGTTAAGCAACGCAACCCCAGTTAGTACTGGCATGGGTGGCCGCTTGGGAACGCTGGGTACTCGTCACATTAGTATAGTGTCTGTGCAGTCTCTGCATCAGAACTACGCAGTGGACGGCGCTCTAATGACCTTGTAGTTGAAGGGCCCTAAAACACCAACTAACCAATCCGCCCCCTTGACAACCTATACTCGCTAGGGAAACGATGAGCTCGGGCAGCTCCCCTGCCTGTGTTCCCCTTACAATGGCAAGGGGAATACACTCAGGAGCGCCTGTCATAGGTTGAGAAGGGGTTAGGAATGATAATTTCGATGAGTAAGGGATGACCATACACGTCTGTTTGTTTTAATGGAGTTTGCAATATTGAAAGATACAACTACTGATTAAAGTCAAGAAAAAAATGTAAGAGGAGTATCATCATAATAAATGGGGTACATTGTTGAGGGCGAGGAGGAGGAGGAGGCGATTTCGGCCCATCCCTGCCAAGCAAAACAGATATGAAATTTTGATTGTGGAAATATTTGCATAAACCAATTTACTGAATGTGTACCACATGTTGAGAACAAATTAGTGAATAAACAATTCTTTGCACTGCAGGGAGCTTTCGTTTAGGCTGGCCGCTTCGTACCCCAGAGCACCTGTTTAGACTCTTCATTTCTCTTTCTTCCCCACTTAACGTAATTGGCTCGTTGATAACTAAACTTTATGTTGGAGCAAATGTCTTAGTTGTGCTCTAGCTTTGCCTCGAGAGATGATCAGGGTCAAGTCGTAGACCAACGTGGTTCCACAATGTGGTTATCGATGAGGAATTCCCACAGTACTGGTGCCAACAGGAGTTGACAAGGATGACACCTGTCAAGAGCACCTAGCACTATAGGGGTCCGTTTATTTTCTAACCGATAAGTGAATGTAAAGTGACTTCATTTGCATGCTCGTTAGTTGACTATTATCCGATTATTTAACGCAGACCGTCAGGGGCGGATCTACATAGGGACTAATAGGGCTTAGGCCCTGGGCCCCCAAGGGGCACTTATCATATAGTAAAAATAGTTAATATTATTAATATAATAATAATGATTATTTATACTATTGTGACATTATTGAACTTCAATAAGCCCTAGTCCCCGAGTAACCTAGATCTGCCACTGCAGACCGTGCCCTTGAAGGGTCGCTTAGCACAACATATTTTAAGGCTCCAAGCGCAGACCTAGTTCTGAGGCCTCCAATTGCTGCCAACATCTGATTCTAGGCAGTTGGCTTATTTAGGGTGTCACTTCTGTCACATGGAAAGTAACGCCGTGATCCCCTGTAGTGTGCACGATGTCATCTTCATGTAAAAAACCCCTTAATGCATGGAGTGAAATACAA
>JAAFCE010005724.1:8460834-8475680 GCA_013389805.1 Trigoniulus corallinus
TGTTGGTTGGTATTTTTCCGAGGCCGGCTGCCAACCTACTGCTAAGATCCCGATGCTTATTTATAGTTAGTCTATTTTGATTCCTAAGGCACTTTTCCTCCATCGATGTCAACGGGACCAGATCCAACAGCTGGGTTTTGTTTGTTTCTTTGGTGTTTTGGGGCCTTCCAACTACAGTGTCATTAGAGCCCCGCCCACTGCGTAGTAGAAATGCAGAGACTGCACAGACACTATGCTGTTATGACGATTTTTGGGTATTAGGAGTGCCCAGTTTTCCCAAGCAGCCACCCATATTAGTACTATCTGGGGTTGCGTTGCTTAACTTCAGTGATCAGACGAGAACTGGTGTGTCCAACGCAATACAGCTGCTCTCACCACAGTTGGAAATTTTGCCAAACTGCACGTATATTAAGGGAGGCGATGGGACAATTACCTCTCCTCGTGGATCCGTAGGATTACTGAAACATTGGCCTCTCCTCTGGAACATTGCATTTAGGCTTTACTTTCCACTGGAAAAGTTCGATTGCCCACCAAATAAAACGGTTTACGGAAGTTTCACCCCCGACGTTTCGCCCCCGAGTACTTTTCGTCCCCGGAGCTTTCCCTCCACACATTTCGCCCCTCGGATGTTTCGCCCCTGGGAGGGTAAATGGCCGTTTTTTTTTGTTGTTCTGTTTACTGTAATAATAATTTTAATAAAATAAAAAACACAAACATTAAGATAGACTGTCACATAAAAAAATGCGAACATAAACTAAAATTCGAAATTGTAGGCCATGCCTTTCAGAAAGTCTATTAAATTTCTATCGTTGATGTCCTCCACAATGCGTAGAATTCTTGCCGAAATTGCTGAAATTTGACCTTACCTATTCCTTGAAACACTCAGAAAAAGGTCCGAACGAACAATTCTGTTTTTCTGGGTAAAACAGAATAACAAAAAAAAACCCGCCCAAAATATGGTAAAAATCCAGGGCTGGCATTGACTCAAGGGTCAGTTGGCAGGGTCACTTGATTTTTACCTTACCTAAAACAGAATAACAAAAAAAAAGGCCATTTGTCCTCCCAGGGGCGAAACATCCGAGGGGCGAAAGCTCCGGGGGCGAAACGTACTCATGGGCGAACGTTCCGGATCCCAAGTAAAACAACATACCCATGAACCCTGATGAATCGTAGTTAGGCAATCACTGAATGCATTGGTGTAGTGCAGTGAAGTTCCGTTATTCAGGTTGTGCATTGAAACATTGGGCAATCGTCAACCAGCAACAAACCAAGTAGGATTTCGTCCTGAATCTAAAAATCCATCCATAGGTGTCAATATCGAGATTCGGCGACAGTCAGAGGGTATCGTCATTGTATTATTGATGCAAGGGCTGTCGATTAGCAATAGACAACCAGCGATATTGTTACTCCAACACCATTTTATATACTTAGATGATACGTCACTCGCAAACCCCACTCACTAGGTAGAGAGATACTGTTGTTATTGACGACGTTTGGCAACTGTTTGTTGTTTGTCAACACTTCCCAGTGTTACAAAGAAACAATGGGCCAGAATCGAACTTCTAGCCACAGACACCCGACACAGACAATACCTTAAAGTCACTAAGGGGAATGTGGTGTCAGTAAGTCACCGTCGGCAGTAGATAGGTCGATGTTACATAGCCAACCAAACCCAGCTCAATTTTCGTACACCCTATGACGTAACAGCGTCTGTCGCAGTGGCTCAGTTATTAGCCTGCTTGAAACTTTAGTCCATTGGTTTTAGGTTCGATCCTGGTAGATAGATGGCTTCTTTCGAATGGGAAGGGAACGTCAACTGCATCTCTTTCGGATGGAAAGTAAAACTGCGGCCCTGTGTCCCGTGTAAAGCAAACCTTTCATTCACCATTATTGCTGAATCTTTTCCTGCCTAAGACAGGAACGGGTGCCAACGGGCGATCTGTTGGACGATATTTTTACGCTGCCGGCTTTCAACCTAATTTTGTCGAATTTAATGTATAATTTACAGCATGTATTAACGGTTTCTTTACGTGCAGATTACATCGTGCTAACCAAACGGGGCAACGACTTTACTTCCGATTCGACGCAAGGCGCTCTAGGGCTGTCTTTATCCAGCAGTAGGATGAGCTTGGTAGCTTAACTCTCTCCTGTTTCTTGAGCGGCTGTATTGCGTTGGACACAGCAGTTCTCGTCTGATCACTGAAGTGAAGCAACACAACCCCAGCTAGTGCCAGTATGGGTAGGATGTTCATTCATCTCGCGTGGTTACGCGTCCCGGAATTAACAATTCGTTTAGTGATTTGTCAAATTTATCCTCTATAGCAAGTTGCTCTATAGTATTCCCCCTTATAAATGGCTAAAGTGGAGAGAGGCATGCGCAGTCCTGTGCGACCACCGGGACGCAATAAATTGAAAGGCAGATTTTACAAAACTGCTATTAGGCCAGCTATGCTGTATGGCTCAGAGTGTTGGGCAGTCATGAATTTCATTATTAGTACAGTAGTTTGATGCGCTAATGAAAGCAGAATGCAAGTGGCCGAGATGCGAATGCTGCGCTACATCAGTGGGGGGGTGTCACGAGCCAACAGCATCCGAAACTACTACATTCATGGTAGCTTGGGGGGTGGGAATCATCGCAGAAGAGATTAGAGAAAATAGGTTGAGGTGGTATAGGCATGTGATGAGGAGGAAGTTCTTCTCTCCATTATGGGGCTGCAGGTGATTGGTAGCGCCAGGAGTTCGGGAAAACCAAAACGGACGCTGAAGCATTTGTTGTTTGTTGGCGTTTTAACACCCTCAACTACAAAGGTCATTAGAGCCCCGTCCACAGCATAGCTCTTATGCAGAGACTACACTAACTGCACAGACACTACACTAATGCGACGAATTTTGGGTTTTAGTAGTACTCAGTTTTCCCAAGTGGTCATCCATGCCAGTACTAGCTGGGGTTGCGCTGCTTAACTTCAGTGATCAGACGAGAACTGGTGTGTCCAACGCAATTCGACGCTCCCTGACGTGGGAGCAGGTGGTACAACGGGACATGGAGACGTTTAGGGTGGACGGGAGCTTGGCGTGGGATAGACTGGATATCCGATCCTGCCACAGGCGGAATAAGGGTGAGATGGTCATTTCCACATATGGATCGCATTATTTTTGGAGCCTTTCATTGACGGCATTGGACATATGCCATTTGAAGCATATTTTGGGTGGGGAGTGACATATCGACAATTATTTTTTAAATAATTTTTTGAAAACAGATTTTGAAAGTGATTTGGGGGTGGGTCAGTGATGGGGAGGGTCAATGTCCCAGATTGGCCCGCGGAAAAAATGGTTACCGTAAGCATGGGCGACCTCTTGGGAACACTGGGTACTGCTAATGACCAAAAATCGTCGTATCAACATGGTGTCTGTGCAGACTCTGCATTAAAACTACACAGTGGACGGGGCTCTAATGACCATTGTAGTTGAAGGGCTCCTAAAACACCAACGAAATAATTTCTCTTGGCCAGGATGGTTCATGCAACCATAGATGTTAAGTGCGCTAGCCAGTGAGACACCTAGACAGGCTTCAGCACAGTGCGTATAGCCGCAAAACGAGCTACCGAGGGCGGCGTACAAATTGTCACTTAGCCTAAGTACAGTATGACTGTGTAGGTGTGGCTGATTGGTTATTTAACAACAGCCTACCAGCTGTTAAGTCTATTTATCGAGCTCACACACTAGGGAATATTGCCAATTTACGGGTAGTTTCCAACGTTTCGAAGCATGACAGACCTAATGTGCACCACATGGTGTCTGCAAGGTTGAAGAACAACCATCAGGATCGATCCTGCAAACGCATAACAACGAGGCAAAAAATGATGTTAAGCTGTTGACGTAGGTCAACGAACTATATATCAGATGGCAGACAGACGTGCAATTCGTTGTTTACCTCAAAAATTCTTTTAATATTGGTCAGAATCGATCCTAAATCATATTTGTAATAGGAAAGCTTATTATTTCTCATACGCCATAGATCATGCCTCTTCATTTCTAAACTGCCCAGTTGTTGTGATCCCACCTCGGTGGCGGGAGCGTCGCATTGCGTTGGACACACCAGTTCTCGTCTGATCACTGAAGTTAAGCAGTACAACCCCAGCTAGTACTGACATGGGTGGCCTCTTGGGAAAACTCTGTACTGCTAATACCCAAAAATCGTCGCATTAGTGTAGTGCAGTGATTCTCAAGCACTGTGCCGCGGCACTTTAGTGTGCCGTGAGATTCACGAGAGTGTGCCGCGAGGTCGGGTACCCATCTTGTCCCTCTGACTGGACACAAGGGCGATATATTGGGCAGTGTTTTCCCACAGCCGGTTGCCAACCAAAGCTGCAACTCCTATGCTATTTATCGTCTTTCTACTGTTCGTTGGGACATTCCACCAAAGACAGGGGACGAGCTCCTGCACCTGGAAATTTTGGTCCTCTACCCGTTCCATAATAGAGATGGTTCTTCCATGTGAAGATGCGGGACCTCGGTTTTACTTCTTACCTGAAAGAAGGTGCACTCAGGGCTTCTCTCTCGCCCGAAAAAAGCCAACCCACCGCGGTCCAGTGTTGAACCAGAAACTACTGACACAGTTGCCGAGTGCCACCGAGGCAAGTTTTTGCATAGGTTGCCCCGAAATGTGTGGTTGTTAGTGTGCCGCCAAATTTTGAAATTAGTAAAAGTGTACCGTGGCAAAAAAACGGTTGAGAATCGCTGGTGTAGTGCCTATGCATGGACTGGAGTTGGGGAATGAGCCAGGCAGCCATAACAGGATGAACCCTTAGGAGGCTGCCCGCGGCAGTTGGGGATGTAGGTGAAAGGATGAAGGAGAGGGCTAATTTGCAGCACCCAACGTTCTTTACCAACCACCCATGTTGGTATTGCGCTGCTTAACTTCAGTGATCTCATGGGAACTGGTGTGTCCAACGCAACTTGGCTGCACTGTCTCTGCATAAGAACTAGGCTGTGAACGGGGCTCTAATGACCTTGTAGTTGAAGGGCCCTAAAACACCAACAAACAATGGCCTCGGTGGCGCAGTGGGCTCGGTAACTGCGTCAATGGTTCTAGGTTCGATACTAGACCAAAGTGAGTTGCCTTGTTTCGGGCGAGAGAGATGCCCCGAATGCGCCTTCCTTCGGATGAGAGGGGGCGTCAAATTGCGTTCGACACACCAGTTCTCGTCTGATCACTGCAGTTAAGCAACGCGACCCCAGCTAGTACCGACATAGGTGGCAGCTTGGGAAAACTGGATACCGCTAGTATCCAAAAATCGTCGCATTAGTGTAGTGTCTGTGCAGTCTCTGCAGCAGAACTACGCAGTGGACGGGGATCTAATGACCTTGTAATTGAAGGGCCCTAAAACCAACAAACAATATTTCGGATGAGAAATAAAACGGAGGGCCCGTGTGGTACACGATGGCATTTGGACGAGAAAGATCCCTCTGGACTATGTAACGGGTAGATGAGGCAAAATTTCCAGGTGTAGGAGCTCGCCCCCCTGATGTCTTTGGAATTCCCCAACTAACAGCAGAACGACGATAAACATACATAGTGGTTGCAGCGGAATGAATCGGATGGGGAAATTGATTCGGCATCCGCCTGGTGTTGCGGGCAATAACTTCTTTGCCCTCTCCTCCCCTTACTTGGGCATTAAAGGCTCCTACACACTTGTTTAGTAATTTAGTTGAGTAACAAAGTGTGTGTGAACATTGAAATTTAGTCGAGTAGGTTACTAAAACAGTTTAGTCGTTTAAATTAGTAGCCTTAAAGGCTCCTACACACTTGTTTAGCTGTTTAGTCGAGTGGTGAGTACCCACTTACTAGGGAGCGGCGAGTTGCGTTGGACACACCAGTTCTCGTCTTATCACTGAAGGTAAGCAGCGCAACCCCAGCTAGTACTGACATGGGTGACCGCTTGGGAAAACTGGGTACTGCTAATACCCAAAAATCGTTGCATTAGTGTAGTGTCTGCGCAGCTTCTGCATAAGAACTATGCTGTGGACGGGGCTCTAATGACCTTTGTAGTTAAAGGGCCCTAAAACACCAACAAACAACAACGACACAAGAGTAGTATGTTGGACATTGTTTTTCCGCAGCCGGTTGCCGACCAAAGCTGCCATCCTTGTACTTATTTACCGCCTTTGCTACCCGTTACATAGTAGAGAGGGTTCTTTTACGTGCAAATCCCCTCGTACACCACGAGACCCCGGTTTCACTTCTCATCTGAAGAAAAGCGCACCTGGGACGCCATTCTTTTGGTTTGTTGGTGTGTTAGGGCCCTTCAACTACAAGGTCATTAGAGCCCCGTCCACAGCATAGTTCTTATGCAGGGACTGCACAGACACTACACTACCCAGTTTTCCTAAGCGACCACCCATGTTAGTACTAGCTGGGGTTTTGCTGCTTAACTTCAATCATCAGACGAGAAGGGAGCGGGGAGTTGCGTTGGACACACCAGTTCTCGTCTAATCACTGAAGTTAAGCAACGCACGCCCAGTTAGTACTGACATGGGTGGTCGCTCGGGAAAGCTGGGTACTGCTAATACCCAATAATCGTCGCATTAGTGTAGTGTCTGTGCAGTCTATGCACAGACACTACACGGGTCTCTAATGACCTCGTAGTTGACGGGACCTTAAACTCCAACAAACAAAACAACAATCAGACGAGAACTGGTGTGTCCAGCACAATTCGCCGCTCCCGCTTCTTTCGGGTTAGAGAGAGAAGAGGCCCCGAGATCGCCTTCCGTCAGATGGTTTTTCTTTTGTTTCATTGATGTTTTAGGGCTCTTCACCTACAAGGTCATTAGAGCCCCGTCCACAGCATGGTTCTTATGCAGAGACTGCACAGACACTACACTAATGTGACGATTTTTGGGTATTAGCAGTACCCAGTTTCCCAAGCGGCCACCCATGTCAGTACTAGCTGGGGTTGCACTGCTTAACTTCAGAGATCAGGCGAGAACTGGTGTGTCCAACGCAATTCGCCGCTCCCTGGAGAGTCTCTCGCCCGAAAGAAGCCAACCCACCTCGATCCAGTATCGAACCTAGAACCACTGACGCAGTTACCGAGCATGCTACCTGCGCCACCGAGGCAGGACCAGCCAGTTTATTCCTTTGTTAAACTTGGTTCTTTAACGTGTTTCCGTTTATTGCAGGGTCACATACCAACGAGTCCGATAGGGCCACCGTTAGTTAATTTGTCTCCCGGGTACAGCCATTAAATTGCCGCCATTTAAAAATAATTCATTGAGCTGGACACACCAGTTCTCGTCTGATCACTGAAGTTCAGCAACGCAACCCCAGCTAGTACTGACATGGGTGACGGCTTGGGAAAACAGGGAACCGCTAGTTTCCAAAAATCGCCGCATTAGTGTAGTGTCTGTGCAGTCTCTGCATCAGAACTACACAGTGGACGGGGCTCTAATGACCTTGTAGTTGAAGGGTCCTAAAACACAACAGCAGGTGCATAACTTGCGCGCCGGGTCGGGCTCACAGAAGTTAAAACATGGCTTTCTCAATGATCCCTGCCAGAGTGAGGCTTGGTACCTAGGGGTAATCGAGCGGTAGCCGTCTTGTGTCGTGTGTGAACCGTACGTCCTCTGTGAACCGTATGTTGAGTACAGCTGGACAAAGAGGGCTGGTAGGTGCGATATCTTGAACGTATCAGTGGAGTGAATCTCTGGTTCCCTTTCCAGAAAAGGCCATTTCAAGTCGAGACTTAGGACCTGAATACCTGAAGGTCATATAAGCCAAGGTGACGTGGTAAGGGATATATTGTCCTGTAGGCCAACATATAGAAAGGGCTGTTTTCAGTTTAGTGGTTACATTGCACACCAGAAAGAAACCATGGCCTTACTTCCCAACCGACAGAAGGTACACTGGGGTCCTCTCTCTTGCAGTCAAGTACATTTTCACTGAATCGGGCTTTAGGCAGTACTGGCTGTGGCTGGCTGGTGGGGTAATACTGGAGTCCCAGATGATGGTCAACAAACATAGATGAACCCCACGCCCTTTTAATGGATTCCTCGAACCGTATGGAATAAAGTTAGTGGTGTGTAGGATTATTCTGGTCCCTGTCCCGGGTGGAGATTTTTTTCGGCATGCGCTTTCTGCCGAATGGGAAATAAAGTCGTTTGGGTCCCTTGAGGGGGTGTGTCATCTGGACACAAAAAGCCTTACTTTTAGATCGGTAAAATTCCCAGGTGTTTGAAACAACTAATGGGAATGCATTTCACATTCATTAAACTGTTCCACTGCCCTTTGGTGCTGTCGATTCGGCAGGTTGCACCCATTTCGTAGTTGAAATGTTAATACAACACAGGTTTTTACCGGTTTTTAGGAACCTCAGTGCTAATTAAATATGTAATGCATTTTTAGTTAATTGTTAATTTTTGTTTTCACTATGACTTTTCCCTAAACAATATTAGTACATCCGGTTCCAGAAGTAATGCTTCGTTGGCTTTAGAAAAGTAACGGAATGCTGCATGAATAATTTCTGTCTTCTTTCCGCCCTCATTCTACCTCCTAAAAATGCGTTTGGTGCCTCCAAAATGTAGCACACACCCATTTGAACTGTTTCATTGAAAATTACTCGGTGTTTCATACGCTATTACGCATAATTAGTCAGATATGAGACAGAAATGAAATAAAACCAGGAAAGCGGATATGTCTTTAGTAGCAGCTTTTTACAATCTGCTCGATTTCTGACTAATGAGAAAAATGTCATAAAATGTCCAATGGGGTGCGCTCATATCATGATAATCGTAGGAGTCTATTGTATAAATGAGTTTTTAAATTGAATCCAATGAATTACCCCTTTTGTGTTGTAAACGTAAGCTTGAATTATTTATTACTCACTACGGATAGGTTCAGCCCGCCTCGGAGGACCTAGAAGTAGCGTGTTTACGTGGGTGCAGTTTTGTCGAGGTGAGAAGCACTTGCCCGATAGGTACAGTTTAGTGGGGAGCGGCAAATTGCGTTGGACACACCAGTTCTCGTCTGATAACTGAAGTTAAACAGCGCAACTCCAGCTACTACTATTGTAGTGCTATGTTGCTTGTGTAGGTTCGCTCATCAAAGAGTCCTGAAAAGGACTGTTTGGTTTGATGATGGTAGCCCTGCAACTATATTGAAGTTGACTTGGTTAGTCCTGAGTAGGACTAGCTGGTTTCCCCCTTAAAAGGGCTGGTTCTGTTGAGAAATGCTGGCAAGACAACTAGCAAGAATGATTGCTGGTTAATAACTGACTTTTATTTACAGTTTCATGGGTTTATATACAGTTGCAAAGACAATTGTCAACGCCCTAAGAGGAAGGGGTGCATTATTTACATGTGAGGAAAAAGGAGGGGGTAAAGGGCAAGATGTGAACTTAGTCACCCCTTCTTCTGATTCTGAGAAGGGATAGGGTAGGTCAGCAGAATGTGACCTGTGTCTTGAGGGGGAGAGGACAATGGACCCATTGTCACCTTAGTGTGACCTTAGAGGACAATGAAAGGGACTTGCAATTGGGACCACTGCAACAATCACTGACATGGGTGGCCGCTTGGGAAAACTAGGTACTGTTAATACCCAAAAAATCAGTGCAGTCTCTGCATAAGAACTATGCTGTGGACGGGGGTCTAATGACCTTGCAGTGGAAAGGCCCTAAAACGCCAACAAACAAACAACGGTTAAGTGCGTTGGACACACCAGTTCTCGTCTGATCACTGAAGTTAAGCAACGCAACACCAGCTAGTACTGGCATGGGTGGCCGCTTGGGAAAACTGGAGAAGCGGCTTATTGCATTGGACACACCAGTTCCCGTCGGATCGTTGGTTAAGCAATGCAACCCTAGCTAGTATTGACATGGGTGGCCGCTTGGGAAAGCTGGGTACTGCTAACAGGACAGGCCCTAGAGTTTGGGGGGCCCAAGGCAGCAGGCGATAGCGGGGCCCCAGTGCCAAGATTAATGAAGTTGGTTTCTTAACAATGAAGTACATTAATGTCTTTAAACTCACATGAAATCAAAATATTGTAATGCCATAACCCGTAGCCCTTGCAAATTTAGCAAAATAAATATTTGATACACCAGCGCGGGGCCCAAGGCGGTTGCCTCGGTCACCTTGCCCTAAGGCCGGCCCTGACTGCTACTATCCATAAATCGTCGCATGAGTGTAGTGATTGCACAGTCTGCATCAGAACCATGCTGTGGACGCGGCTCTAATGACCTTGTAGTTGAAAGGCCCTAAAACACCAACAAACAAACAACGGTTTAGTGCGTTGGAGACATCAATTGTCGTCTGATCACTGAAGTTAAGCAACGCAAACCCAGTTAGTACTGACATGAGTGGCCGTTTGGGAAAGCTGGATACTGCAAATACCCAAAAATCGTCGCACTAGTGTAGTGTTTGTGCAGTCCCTGAATTAGTTCTACGTAGTGGACGGGGCTGTAGTTGACGCGCCCTGTAATGGGAAAACTGGGCACTGCTGATACCCACTATTGAGTGGGCCTGGCTCAGCTCTGCACTATTCAGTGGACCTGGCCTGCTGGTCGCATTAGTGTGCCGGGGCTCTAATGGCCTTGTGGTTGAAGGACCCTACAACACCAACGAACGAACGAACAACCGCTAGGTCTGCAGCCACCTACACTCTAGCATATCCATTCCTACCTGGCCTTCCTCTGCCTGGAGTGCTTCCAACAACCTGCAGCCCTGTAATATTGCTAACCAGCTCCTCCTCTTCTCGAAACCCTGGCACCCGTCCCATTTTGAAGGGGGGGAACAAGTTTGATGAATATTGTTTGGGAGTGATCCCGTCTCTTCTTCCCTCTCCCCCACTAACCTTGACCAATCGTCCTGGATTTTGTTTTTGATCGTGATCTTAAGCTATCGTTGATCTTCCTTAAGACGTTGGCAAGTGTTATTCAAGTTGAGCATTATCTTTACTGCATGCGAATTCTTTGAAATAGTCATCATCTCCATTGCATGGAAGACATGAACTGCTCTTATGCAGCAGATAGATAACAGTTGATGGCAAATCAATACTGCAATGGCAGCGATATAGAGCATAGATCTAATATATTAAATGAATTTTTTTTATATGTGACCTTTCTTATCACCTTCCCCTCTTTCTATACCTTCTACCTCTTTGTCGAAATTGGAAAGGAAATTGGGGTTTTTTGTTTCATTGGTATTTTAGGGCCATTCAACTACAAGGACATGAGAGCCCAGTTCACTGCGTAGTTCTGATGCAGAGACTGCACAGACACAACACTAATGCGACGATTGTTTGGTATTAGCGGTACCCAGTTTTCCCAAGAGGCCACCCCTGTTAGTACTAGCTGGGGTTGCATTGCTTAACTTCAGTGATCAGACGAGAACTGGTGTTTCCAACGGAATAAGCCGTTCCACGAAATTGGGGAACACAATAAAAATTTTCCATGTGAAAGATCACTGCACATTTTAGTTGATAGTGCTAAGAGTCACAAATAAAATAGCACAGGGAAAGAAAGCAAAACAACTCCTAGCCGTTTTCCAGGATCGGACTGCCCATTTGTTCAAAGTGTGCAAAGAACGCCGTCCTGAGGAGGCGGCCGCCCACGTTCTCAGAATTAAACATGACACCTAACTGTACACGGCTCGTTAAAAGAAGTGGAAAGAAACGGAACCTATAGGACCGGCACTGCCTTTTGCCCACCAATGACAGGGTCTCCCTATGAATAGGACACAAAGATGATGTATTGGACGGTGTTTTGCTGCAGCCGGCTGCCGACCTAAGCTGCAACCTCTGCTTATTTCTCATCGGTCTACTGTTCGTTGGGGAGGGAGTTGGGGCACTTCACCGACGACGTCAGAAGATGAACTCCTACACCTGGAAAATTTTTCCCCACATGAATCCATACCATAGTAAACCCGCCTCGGTTGTTGTTTGTGTTTTAGGGCCCTTCAACTACAAGGTCATTGGAGCCCGGTCCACAGCATAGTTCTTATGCAGAGACTGCACAGACACTACACTAATGCGACGATTTTTGGGTATTAGCAGTACCCAGCTTTCCCAAGCGGCCACCCCTGTCAGTACTAGGTGGGGTTGCGCTGCTTAACTTCAGTGATCAGACGAGAACTTGTGTGTCCAACGCAATTCGCCGCTCCCACTCGCCTCGGTGGTGCAGTGGGTAGCAAGCTTGGTAACTGTCAGTGGTTCCAGGTTCGATACTGAACCGAGGTGTGTTGGCTTCTTTCGAACTAGAGATAGAGACCCCGAGTGCGCATTTTTTCGGTTGAGAAGTAAAACCTAGGTCTGGTGCGGTATACGATGGTATTTGTACGTCAAAGAACCCCGTCTATCATGCAACGAGTTGGTGAGTCAAAATTTCCAAGTGTAGGAGATCTCGCCCTGATGCCCTGACGTCGCCAACAACAGTAGTAGGGAGGGGCTGTATTGCGTTGGACACACCACTTGTCTTCTGATCACTGAAGTTATGCAACACAACCCAGCTAGTACAGTACTAACATGGATGACCCCTTGGGAACACTGGGTACTACAGTGAAACCTCTCTAATTGGTACACCCGGGGGACCAAGCCAAAGTGTACCCATAAGAGGGGTAGTAATAGCCTATGGATGGAAAATCTGTGCCTGAAGAATTTGTACCGATATAAGGGGTGTGCTCATAGAGAGGTTTTACTGTACTAATACCCAAAAAATCCTGTGCGGACTGTGCCTGTGCAGACTCTACATTACAGCTACGCTGTGGACGGGGCTGTAATGACCTTTGCAATTGAAAGGCCCCATAACAAACGAACAGTAGACCACGATAAATAAGTGTAGGGGTTTGTTGGGTTCATTGAAAGGGACAAGAACGATACCCGACCCTTCCATAGGCGCGAAAAGGGTTAACAGTTGTTTGAAGTGCTGGGAGCAGTTGCATGAACCATTAAGGCGCGTTCTCACTAGTCAAGTTTTGTTGACCAATTGTACTTGTTCAACAAAAGTTGACCATTACTTGAATCAATTTTCGTTCACACATTTCAATAGAAACTGATCAGCAGTTTCATTGTACAAATGGGGTTTCAGTTACATTACAAATGGGGTCAAAAGGAGTTGTGTGGATAACATTGTATTTTGGTTAACCCCCAATTGGTCCACCCCTCTGATGGGTCCACTTTTGTATATCTACAAGGGCCTTAAACAAAAGACCTATTGTTCACTTGAAGGGTAATGGTGAATGACTCACCACCTGATCAGCGTTCTCACGAGTCAAGTTTTGTTGATCAATTGTAGTTGTTCAAGAAAACTTGAATGAAAACTGTAGTGGGAACCTCTGTTTCAATCGAGTTGATCAACATGGTGAGTCATTCACCATTACCCTTCAAGTGAACAATAGGTCTTTTGTTTAAGGCCCTTGTAGATATACAAAAGTGGACCCATCAGAGGGGTGGACCAATTGGGGGTTAACCAAAATACAATGTTATCCACACAACTCCTTTTGACCCCATTTGTACAGTGAAACTGCTGATCAGTTTCTATTGAAATGTGTGAACGAAAATTGATTCAAGTAATGTTCAACTTTTGTTGAACAAGTACAATTGGTCAACAAAACTTGACTTGTGAGAACGCGCCTTTAGAATAGAATTCAAGTGCAAGAATTGTCTTTGTTTCGGTACATGTATGGGAATAACATTGCAACCATGGCCCATGTAGAAGAGTTGACCTCAAGTGACTTGCATGGGACGATTCATCACCTAGCAGCAGTAGCCCCATTTATAATTTTTCACATCAATGATTCATTTAATAATTCTGTCCATCGAGCAGGAAGGCAGAAAAAGGTTTAGTGAATTGGGGGTAATTAAAGAGTATCAATAAACCTATTGCGAAAAATGTTAAAATGATACCTTTAATGAGCGTCACTGACTTAAAAAAAAGGACCTAAGATGAATGATGTGCCATAAAACATGGAGTATCATAAGAGGACATCATTCCTTGCTAGATATCATTTTATCAAGTGCAATTTTGAAAGGCAGTGAGAGGGAAAAAAATCAATGACTTTATTATTGTATGCTAAAGATTTTTATACTCCCTACCCGAGTGATAAACCTTGGATATTAAACTACAAGTGTAGAATAGGGACAAAAAAAAAGGAACTGGTTGGGGAAGAGGGACCTAGACTTGGTTCACCACATTTTTAATTGCATAATTCATTGAATCGGAAAGCATCTCTGCAAATGATATTGTAAGTTAATGTACTGCGATGACTCGAAAACTATACACCGCAGGAAAGAACAACTCCCTCCTCTCCTTCTCTTCCAAAGTAGCGCAAAAAATTGGGTCAAGAAAGGTTGAGTCTCAAACTTGACTCTCTTAGGTTGGGATGTCCTATTATTCGCAGGCAGACAACACACGAGATCTCTATAAAAATCAAGGCGAGCTGACGCCAAAGAAGCTATTACGAAATTAAATGAAATAGATTAAAGGTTTTGCCGTTAGAGAAAGAGAGAGGGTAATGAAAACAGCTTGACTTTTTACTAGAAATTTGAATGCTATTTCCCTAGGGGGTGAGAGGTGTGGAGAGAGTTGAGAGAGAAAAGAGAAGTGGCGGAGGGAGGTGAGAAAGAAAAATGAGGTAAGACAGGGAGGGTAGAGAACGACTGAGGCGAAGGTGGGAGGAAGAGGGAGGATCACGATGAAAGGTGAGAGCGAGGTGAGAGGAGAGCAGTGTGAGGCTTAAGAGTGGAGAAAGACAAAAGTAGATATGGCCAAAGACAGAAAATTGAGAGAGGTGAGAGAGAAAAGAGAAAAGCGGGAGATGTGCGAGAGAGAAAAGCGAGAGATGTGCGAGAGAGAAAAGCG
>JAAFCE010005724.1:8475690-8492336 GCA_013389805.1 Trigoniulus corallinus
GAGAGAGAAAAGCGAGAGATGTGCGAGAGAGAAAAGCGAGAGATGTGTGAGAGAGAAAAGCGAGAGATGTGTGAGAGAGAAAAGAGAGAGATGTGTG
Source organism: Trigoniulus corallinus (assembly GCA_013389805.1). Classification (NCBI taxonomy): domain Eukaryota; kingdom Metazoa; phylum Arthropoda; class Diplopoda; order Spirobolida; family Trigoniulidae; genus Trigoniulus; species Trigoniulus corallinus. Next base: position 8,475,788 of record JAAFCE010005724.1, read on the forward strand.
AGAGAGAAAAGAGAGAGATGTGCGGGAGAGAAAAGCGAGAGACGAGCGAGAGATGTGCGAGAGAGATGTGTGTGAGGTGAGAAAAGGAAACTTTGCTATGTCTATGTTGAATGATACACTAACGGGTTGGGGAGTAGGCCAAGCAACCATAACAGGCCGAACCCTTAGGTGGCTCCTCGCGGCTACCCGACCCTGCCACGGGCAGGATAAGGGTACGATGATGAGGGTGGTATGGACATTAAATGAAAAAGAGGGACTTTTTGTTACGTTGATGTTTTAGGGCCCTTCAACTACAATGGTCATTAGAGCCCCGTCCACTTCGTAGTTGGGAGCCGCGGGTTGCGTTGGACACACCAGTTCTCGTCTGATCACTGAAGTTAAGCAACGCAACCCCAGTTAGTACTGACATGGGTGGCCGCTTGGGAAAACTGGGTATCGCTAGTATCAAAAAAATCGTCTCATTAGTGTAGTGTCTGTGCAGTCTCTGCATCAGAACTACACAGTGGACGGGGCTCTAATGACCTTGTAGCTGAAGGGCCCTAAAACACCAACAAACAACAAACACCGCGTAGTTCTAATGCAGAGTCTGCACAGACGATTTACGACGATTTTTGGTGTTAGCAGTATCCAATGTTTCCAAGTGGTCACCCATGCTAGTACTAGTTGGGGTTGCGTTGCTTAATTTTAGTGATCAGGCGGATACTGGTGTGTCCAAATGCAGTACAGGTGCTCAGCTTCCCTCGAGCAGAAGCCAGAATTGATCCTCAACCATGGACTCATAACGAACTCTAACGACTGGGTCACCCGCTCTCTAATATCTGCACCTAAAAGGACCAGCTCCCTGATTGATCCCAAGAGTCCCAATAGGACAATAATGGACACTCGACCCTGCCATAGTCGGGAAAAGTATTAATAACCCATCTAGCTTATCATTAGGTATAACAGCTCACCTTTGTAATTACACGTAATGCGCCATCATTTCTGAACCTCAGGGTCTGAGCCTATCGACAGTAATCAGGGCCACCATCGACCTCAAAATGTTGATGGAACGAGATAATAGCACAATTTCGAGCGATTATTCACAATGCGTGACAAAAATATGTCATATCGAAGGTTTGCTATTAAAAATGCTTTCTTATCTAGGTCCTTGTTAACTGTTAGTTATATTCCCCTCTTGGGCTGTTTCAAGGCAACCTGCATGTTGGTGGGTGGATGGAGGTCCCAATGGACTCGCACGTTGCACTCGTCACATTCATAAATAATACATTGCTATTCTCTAGAGTGGTTTCTAGAAGCATGGTCTGCGGTTTTGTTGAAGATGGGCACTACCATTAATGGTCCAATTTTTGTTGTTGTTATTGTACAGAATTATTTTAATATAATTAATGTAAACTGCGAGACCCGCCGCGGTGGCGTAGTGGTTTGCTCACTTGGCAACTACGCCAGTAGTTCTAGGTTCGATACTGGACCGTGGTGGGTCGGCTTCTTTCGGGCGAGAGAGAAGCCGCGAGTGTGCCTTCTTTCGGATGAGAAGTAAAACCGAGGTCCCGTGTGGGTGTACGATGGCACTTGCACGTAAAAGAACCCTCTCTACTACGCAACGGGTAGATGAGGCAAAATTTCCAGGTGTAGGAGCTCGGTAGCATTCCCCAACGAACACTAGACCGACGATAAATAAGCGTAGGGGTGCAGCTTTGGCCGGCAACCGGCTGCAGAAAAAACTATGACCAATATATCACCCTGTGTGCATTCAGAGGGACAAATGGGTACCCGACCCTGCCATAGGCGGGAAAAGGGTTAGGAGTTGCTTTTAATGTAAACTGCGAATTTTTCGCTAGAATGCAGCCTCTTTTAATACGTAGGAGGGAGAAAGGGGGGGCTCTTTTTGTCGACACCATATTGCATTGTTGCCTGTCCTGCCGGTGCTTAGGGAGCGGCTGTATTGCGTTGGACAAACCAGTTCTCCTCTGATCATTAAAGTTAAGCAGCACAACCTCCCCAGCTAGTACTGACATGGGTGGCCGCTTGGGAAAACTGGGTACTGCTAATAACCAAAAATCGTCGCATTAGTGTAGTGTCTGTGCAGTCTTTGCATAAGAACTATGCTGTGGACGGGACTCTAATGACCTTGTAGTTGAGGGGCCCTAAAACACCAACAAAAAACAACAGCGACATACCAGTTTTCGTGTGTTAAGTAACGCAAGCTAGGTTTGGTTTGTTGGTGTTTTAGGGCCTTTCGACTACAAGATCATTAGAGCCCCGTGCACTGTGTAGTTCTAATGCAGAAACTGTACAGGCACTACGCTAATTGCGACGATTTTTGGGTATTAGCGATACCCAGATTGCCCAAGCGGCCCCCATATCAGTACTAGCTGGCATTGCGTTGCTTAACTTCAGTGATCAGACGAGAACTGGTGTGTCCAACGCAATCAGCCTCTTCCACCCTGCGTCACCACTTGGAAACAGTAGGTACTGCTACCTGGGAACTACGCAGTGGACGGGTCCCACTGCAAGGCAAACCCGCTTTATGGAGTCAAATGCACGCGTAGTTCAGCAAAATTCCAGGTTTAGGAGCTCACCCTGTGGCGTCGGTGGACTGAACCAACGAATTTTGGGCAGCATTTGGTCGGCAGCCAGCGTAGTAAAATTAACACCGTCGCGCAGTGTTCCTGGTGTTCCAGACCTTGTCATGCAGGCCCGGCACGTGAGGTTCAGGCGCCCTAGTCAAGTGAGTCCATTGCTGCCCCTCTTTAAATTAACGTAGTTCTAATTTCTCCGAGCGTCCCTCACGCCCTTGGCATTTGTCCCATTGCCAATGCAGTGCTATGACTGTGCAACAAGGCGCCTCGAGAAAGCCAGCATTTAGAAAAAGTCCCACCAATCAGAGAAGTTTGGGAACCCTAGGACTATGAACATTTTAAATGACCGATAGACTGCAGGGCAAGGAAGTATCTTTGAAATTTGCCGCCTACGTTTGCTTGCCGCAGGAGCCACCTGTGCTGCTATGAGAGGGAAAAGCACTAGTAATGATGATGATAAATTGTGCATAACCGTTTTAGAGCCTCGAACGTCAGGGGGGCGATCGACTCCCATCGTATAGGGCAGTGGTGGCGAACCTGTGACCCACCGAGCAATTTTAAGTGACCCGAGCGTGATTATTTCTAGTTTATCGTCATGGGGGACATCGCAGAAAAATGAGGGACAGTAGGTTGAGATGGTATGGACACGTAATGAGAAGAGAGGAGGAGGAGGAGGAGCTCGTTAGGTGTACCCATGGCAGGGAGAGACCAAAGCAGACGTGGGAGCAGGTTGTCCGGCAGGATATGGTAGTGTGGGGGGTGGACGGGAACCTGGTGGGACGTAGTGCATAAAATTAAATAGTGCTTGCACCTGACCCGCGGACAACTTTTTTTTTTCGTGTTATTGTGACCCGTCTTCAGAAAAGTTTCGCCACCACTGGTATAGGGCCTATTTCATATAGGAACGGCTCTCTTCCGTCAGATAGGAAGTAAAACTTGGGGCCCAATATGTAACTCCTGCAAGAAAAAATCATTAAATGATATATAGCCTAATAGGCAGGAGGTTTCCAAAATTTCCAGGTGTAGAAGTTCGTCCCCGGGCTATGGTGGACTGCCCGAACGAACAGTAGACCGACAATAAATAAGCATAGGGATTACAGAATTATGTTGGCAGCCGGCTGTGTAGAAATGCCTTCCAAAAACCTGTTCATGTGCCTCAATAAGACAAGAGCCCCAGTATTGAGTCGGACACACCAGTTCTCGTCTGATCACTGAAGTTAAACAACCCAACACCACCTAGTACTAACATGGGTCGCTACTTGGGAAAATTGGGTACCACTACTACCCAAAAATCGTCGCATTGGTGTAGTGTCTGTGTTGTTGTTGTTGTTTGTTGGTGTTTAAGGTCCCGTCAACTACAAGGTCATTAGAGACCCGTCCACTGCGTAGTTCTAATGCATATGCTGCACAGACACTACACCAATGCGACGATTATTGGGTATTAGCAGTACCCAGCTTTCCCAAGCGACCACCCATGTCAGTACTAACTGGGCTTGCGTTGCTTAACTTCAGTGATCAGACGAAAACTGGTGTGTCCAACGCAACTTGCCGCTCCCTGTAGTGTCTGTGGAGTCTCTGCATCAGCACTACATAGTGGACGGGGCTCTAATGACCTTGTAGGTGAAGGGCCCTAAAACAACAACAAAACAAAATAAATCCCAACCTGTCAGGGAGTGAGGGCTGTGTTACGTGCAGTGTTGATACGCACAAGCCGAGGCCAGGGCTTTACTTCTCCCCTACGAGAGGTGCACTTAGGCCCTTAGTCTCACCCGAAAGAAGGTCTTCGTCTAGGACAGAACCGATCTACAAACCATGGATTCACGCTACCATGAAATATTTTTTAATTCTGTTGTTCAACTGCATCTAAATATTTAATATTAATATTTTTTTCCTGATAGGGTTAACTAAAACATTTATTTGAATTTCATTAATGAGACGGTAAACTTTTCAATTAATCGGTTGGTGAGATCTCGCTAGCACTATCTGCCCATGGATTGAAGCCTAATCATGGAATAATGGTCCTTATCATTAGGTTTTATCAAATGTACTTAGGGGTTACCTAGTTTGCCCAAAAATTGGACATGTTTGAATATGTAAAGGCATTTTCATCTGGAAATCGTGGGCCAATCTGAACTAGCCAACCACTTTCACAAGTTTTGTTGACGTGGATCTCGTCAGATGACAACTGGCAGTCATTGGAACTCCATTGACGTCACTATGACGTTACTGACGTCAGACAGACGAATTTTGGCAAACAGCCAACCAGACTATGTAAAAACCGTTTGTACATGACGTCATAATTGCCTCTTACGATGTTAATCATATTGCCAATGACGTCACATCCCTGTTAACATCTCTGTTAACATAATTGGTTGCCTGCCTTGTTAACATGACTGGTTGTCGACCTGACGCCCAACAGAGATTAGTAACCAACCTGACGTCACAATCCTGTTAAAATCACCTGTTGCCAACCTGACGTCAGCTAACAAGGCAACCACAAAAACCGTTCCGCTTGAGGCCTTCAGCGTTGTTGTTTGTTGGTGTTTTAGGGCCCTTCAACTACAAGGTAATTAGAGCCCCGTCCACAGCATAGTTCTTATGCAGAGACTGCACAGACACTACACTAAGGCGACGATTTTTGGGTATTAGCAGCACCCAGTTTTCCCAAGCGGCCACCCATGTCAATACTAGCTGGGGTTGCCCTGCTTAACTTCAGTGATCAGACGAGAACTGGTGTGTCCAACGCAATTCGCCGCTCATGCCTTCAGCGAGCGAATGAATCGGCGCGGTATCCATTATGTGTAGGGAGCGGCGAGTTGCGTTGGACACACCAGTTCTCGTCTGATCACTGAAGTTAAGCAACGCAAGCCCAGTTAGTACTGACATGGGTGGTCGCTCAGGAAAGCTGGGTACTGCTAATACCCAATAATCGTCACATTGGTGTAGTGTCTGTGCAGTCTATGCATTAGAACTACGCAGTGGATGGGTCTCTAATGGCCTTGTAGTTGATGGGACCTTAAACACCAACAAACAAACAACAAACAATCCATTATGTGTAGGCGGACTGCGTTCAATTCCCAGCCGTGAGGACACATGATCCATGATCCGGCGCCATAAAAGAGAGCCCCTTCAACAAGCAGAACAGTAAATGAAGGAGGTGCGGATTCTCTCCGACAAGTGTTAAAGTCGACCTCCCATTCACCTAATGTACAAATGAACTGAATTCGATTTCCAACTGTGAGGACCTAACAGGGGCGGAACGAAGTTTTTCGGTACCTAGGGCTCAGTGGCGTACCTAGGGGTGGGCGGATGAGGACAGATGTCCCCGAGCGCAGAAGACAAGGGGTGCAAAAATGAGCAAAATATTAATTTGCATTAAGTTTACGGGTGCCAGAGGGCGCAGATTTCGGTCTTTGTCCCCTAGGCGCAGAATACCCTCTGTACGCCACTGCTAGGGCTTATTGAAGTTCAATATCAATTATTATAAAATTAATATTAACTATTTTTTACTATACGATATGTGCTCATTGTATATGAAAAAGTATTAAAAATTTAAGACAATTCAATTTTTGTGGTCCCTTGACACTTTGGGGCCCAGAGCTTAAGCCATACTAGTCTAAATGTAGATCCGCCTCTGAGGCCTAATGGTTCTGCCATTCCTTTCTTCTCTTCCTTGTTGGCTGCTTCCTTTCGTCTCTTCCTTTTTGTTGTCCCTTGACACTTCGGGGCCCAGGGCTACAGCCCTATTAGTCCATATGTAGATCCGCCCCTGAGATCTAATGGCGCTGCCATTCCCTTTCTTCTCTTCCTTGTTCGCTCCTTGAATACCCACCTTGGTGACGCAGGAGGTAGCTTGTTCTCGCAATGGTTCTAGGTTCGATACTGGATCGAAGTGAGTTTGCTTCTTTCAGGCGCGGCGAGGCCCCGAGTGCGCTTCCCTTTAAGGCGGGGTTCCGTGGTATGCGACACTGACGCAAATCTCGTTCGAGCAGACGAAGTGCCACAGAAACTGATGACGTAGGAACTCAACTTTTTTGCCACAGTAGCGCGAAATCAACTGAAAAGTGGAGTTGAGAGGTAGTCAACTGCATTTCTTGCTTACAACTGTCGCGTGCATTTCATTGGCTATTGGTTTTCGAACAACGTTTGCTATTTAAATTTTATTGGCTGTTGGCTTTTTGTGCTGTGGGCGCCACCTCACAGGCATTTTCGGAAACATTTTCACTTCGTATGATTTCTCGCCTGCCACAGAACCACAACAGGCGCAATCTCACCTAGCGCCTGTGGTTGACGTCATAATTTTGTCGTCTGCTCAGGCGCTATTCTCTCTCATGTCGCGTGCCACGGAACTAGGCATTAGACTAGGAGGAAACCGAGGTCCGGTGTGGTGTTCGATGGCATATTCACGTAAAAGGATTCACCCCCTGGCGTTAGGGGAGTGTGTCAACGAACAGTAATTCGAAGATAAATAAACACGGGGTTGTGGCCGACTGCGCAAAAATACCGTCCAATATATCGCCCATGTATCCATTAAGAGAGACAGGATGGGTACTCGACCTTGCCATAGGCGGGAAAATAGTTAGGAGTTGCATTTTGTCCTACAGTCTCCTTGAAAGACGTTTAACAAGTCGCTATATTGCGTTGGGCACGCTCGTTGTCGTCTGATCACTGAGGTTAAGCAACGCAGCCCTAGCTAGTACAGGCATGGGTGACTGCTTGGGTTTATTTTGTTTATATGGCGTTTTAGAGCTCTTCAACTACAATGTCATTAGAGCCCCGTCCACTGTACACGTCCCCCGTCCCCGTTACACTAACGCGACAATTATTGGGTATTAGCAGCCCCGTCCGCTGTAGAGTTCTAGTGCAGAGACTCCACGAACACTACACTAACGCCACGATTATTGGGTATTAGCAGTAACCAGTTTTTCCAAGCGGCCACACATGTCAGTACTAGGGTGTCCAACGCGTTGTTGTTGTTTGTAGGTGTTTTAGGGCCCGTCCACTACAAAGGTCATTAGAGCCCCGTCCACAGCATAGTTCTGATGCAGAGACTGCAGATTTTTGGGTATTAGCAGTACCCAATTTTCCCAAGCGGCCACCCATGTCAGTACTAGGTGGGGTTGCGCTGCTTAACTTAAGTGATCAGACCAGAACTGGTGTGCCCAACGCAATAAGCCGCTCCACCGCTTGGGAACCCTGGGTACTGCTAATACCCAAAAATCGTCATAACAGTGTAGTGTCTGTGCAGACTCTGCATTAGAACTATGCAGTGGATGGGGCTTTAATAACCATTGTAGTTGAAGGGCACTTAAAACGCCAATAAAACAAAACCGAATGAGTTCTTGTGCAAGTCGGTGGTGGGCCCAAAGCGCTCACCCCTTTATTTTGGAGGTGGTTAATAAATTGTCAGTCGTTTTCAACAAATTATAAGTTGTGTATAATGTTATTAATGCAGGGCTAAGGCTTCCTACTTCCCGGATCATTAATTCTCATTTGAGTTAGACTTTTCACGCTATGGTCAGGCATTCATTTAATTTTGATTGAGGTACAATATATGGATCAAAGGCCTTGCGGTTTTCATTTTGGAATTATTTATTCATCTTCATCAAGAACTCAACCCTTCTGTTTTTTTTTCCTGAATTAATGGAGGAATGATTCCACTGCCATTTTTAGGACCCTTTATTATATAAATGCGTTTGGCATAATGGAAAATGAGATTATTTAGAGTTAGACCAATGACCATGTCATTGTACTTTTACTATCTAATTACTCTCTTTATATCCTTTTTTTTATTATTTAGATATGTCATTGTCTCCTGTCCTGAGTTCCAACGACAGACTGCTGCAATCCGGCGGGGAATCATCTACACCTAGTAATCCTCCAAAGACACCCAATTTGGGGATGCTAAGGTAAATTGCACATTTTCTAGTCTGTCACTACCTGTTGTACATCATTTCCGCATTGAATATGCAAAACCACCATCGTTCACTGCACATTACTAGCTTCAACTTCTGGTGCAGAAATGAAGCACATTAATCACGGGATCCCGACAATTGGGTGAAAGAAAATTGGATGAACGACAGTTGGGTGAACGACAATTGGGTGCATACGACAATTAGGTGCATACGACAATTGGGTGCATGCGACAATTGGGTGTATACGACAATTGGGTGAAAAACTTGTTTTTTAATTTGCTTTTTGCCCCACGTAATCCTACTACACCGCAAAGCACAGCTATCATGCGGAGCTGCGCTACTACAAGTAGCTTTACCATGGTTTACAGTTCCGTCACAGATGTCGGGCGTTCTGCACAAGTGTGCAATTTACGTTCCAACACGTCCCAAAGATGCTTGATGGGGTTCAGATCAGGACTCTGTGCAGGCCAGTCAAGTTCTCGAACCCCATTTCATCTAATCATGTGCCTACAACCCGTGCTTTATGGCAAGATGCGTTATCTTGATGAAACAGAAAAGGGCCATTGCCAAAGTGCTGCCGGAGAGATGTGAGTGCTGCATTGTCCAGAATGTCCAGGTAACGCTCTGCGTTGCACCCAACCCATACCATCTAACATGCGAAAATGTTAATTCGACCGGGACAAATGACTGTCGGACAGGGACACAGACCTCAAAATCAGTACATGCCCTGGTGTAGCGGGATATATATGTGATAATATGTGAATATATATGTGATAAATGTGATATACATATAGTGAGACCCCTATAGCGGGATACTATTAAGGTTACTACACGGGTTACTGTATATGTCCGGCTACACCAGGGCATGTCCTGGATTGTGTGTGTTGTAAAGCTACTTGTAGTAGCGCAGCTCCGCATGACAGCTGTGCTTTGCGGTGTAGTAGGATTACGTGGGGCAAAAAGCAAATTAAAAATACATGTTTTTCACCCAATTGTCGTAGACCCATTAATCACTTGCTCCCCAAGCTCCAAAAGACCCGGGAGCGGCTTATTGCGTTGGACACACCAGTTCTCGTCTGATCACTGAAGTTAAGCAACGCAACCCCAGCTCGTACTAACATGTGTGGCCGTTTGGGAAAACTGCATACCGCTGTCAATGCTGTCTCTGCAACAGAACTATGCAGTGGATGGGGCTCTGACGACCTTGTAGTTGAAGGGCCTTAAAACACCAACGAACCAAATCCAAGAGTCCTATGTCAGACTCATAAACAAGGCCGGATATTCCAGAACCCAATTACTTACCCGCCAATTACCCAGAGCGTCTGTATTGAGTTGGATACACCAGTTAAGCAACGCCACCCAAGTTGGTACCAACATGGGTGATTGGTTGTGGACGGTGGTGTGTGGCGGTTGGTGGTGAATCTTGTGTCCATTCAGAGGGTCAAGATGGGGACCACATCCTGCCATAGGTGGGAAAAGGTTAGGAGTTGCTTTGTCTGATGATCAAAGTCAGATCAGGGAGAAGCATTTCAAAAGATTAGTGCCCCCCCCCCCCAATATTTCGAATCCCTTAGTATAAATCGAGCTAGCAATTACTATAGGTCCTCTACTGCCCTTTAGACAATGTCCTTTTTTTCAGTGGCTTAGCCAACTGCTGATTGAGCTGGCTGTATAGAAATGGGGATGGCAGTGCAAAAATGCCTTATCAGTTGCAAAGTTGAATCCTGCGCTAGTTGAAATATGAGCCCCATTAAGACACTAAGGGGGAGCAATTACTGCGTTGTTCCTACATCTGGATCTGCCCCTGTGATTAAACACCATTTGGAAATTGAAACCCCGTGGTGTAGGTGATCCACTTTAATTAGCTCAGCAGAGAAAGGCACTTGATTGAGACTCTGATCTTGACTGGGCTTTAATAACAGCGTTTCCGGCAAATATTTAGGATTCTTCGTGTTGGTGTTTTAGGGCCCGTCAACTACAAGGTCATTAGAGGCCCGTTCACTGTGTAGTTCTGATGCAGAGACTGCACAGACACTACACTAATGCGACGATTTTTGGGCATTAGCAGTACCCAGTGCTCCCAAGCGGCAACCCATGCTTGTACTAGCTGGGGATCCGTTGTTTCACTTCAGTGAGCAGACGAGAACTAGTGTGTCCAACGCCATGCAGCCGCTCCCATCTTTTAGGAAGGAAGGTGTCATAGTGCCCAATCACCTAGACCCTGATCATCCCCATCCTTGGCCCATATATCATGTTTAACATAGCTTTCCAAAGCAATGGGGAGATAGATGCGGATGTGACCCGTAGAATCAATGGTGGTGGTTGAAGTGGAGACACGCAAGCAGAGTCCTGTGTAATAGGAAGGTCCCAATCAAGCTTAAGGGGAAGTTCTACAGGGCAGTTGTTAGGCCAGCTATGCCCTATGGGTCCGAGTGTTGCGCAGTGAGAAAGAACCACGTCAATAGAATGCAAGCAGCTGAGATGTGAATGCTGCGGTACATGAGTGGCGTGTCAAGAGCTGTTAGAATTAGGAATGAGTATGTTAGAGGTAGCCTGGGGGTGGTGGACCTCGTCGACAAATTGACGGAAAATAGGCTGAGGTGGTATGGACACGTGATACGAAGAGGGGACGAGGACTTCGTTAGGGCCATACCAGGAATGCAGGTGGTCGGTAGCACCCGGGGCTGTTTGAAGACCGAAGCTGACGTGGGAGCAGGTTGTCCGTAAGGATATGGCGGTTTGTGGGGTGGACAGGGGCCTGGTGGGGGACAGACGGGAGTGGAGTGCCAGAACCCGCAGACCCGACCCTGCCACAGGCGGGGGAAGGGTATGATGAGGATGACGATGTTTCAGTAGGTGAAATGATGCTCTAAATCAGGCATGTCAAACTGGGAGTCGTCAGAGGGCTACATCGGTATCATGTGCGGTGTCATAGGGGAGCGGCGAGTTGCGTTGGACACACCAGTTCTCGTCTGATCACTGAAGTTAAGCAACGCAAGCCCAGTTAGTACTGACATGGGTGGTCGCTTGGGAAAGCTGGGTACTGCTAATACCCAATAATCGTCGCATTGGTGTAGTGTCTGTGCAGTCTATGCATTAGAACTATGCAACGGACGGGTCTCTAACGACCTTGTAGTTGACGGGACCTTAAACACCAACAAACAAACAAACAAACAAGCGGTGTCATAAAGGTGCACAAAGGGCAGTGGCCCTTATTTTTGTAAGTTGTGTTTAAAAGTACCAAGGGGTACCCCATGACAACCCATTCCAACTACGCCCAGGGGCAATTGTACGCCTCTGAGTTATAGCAGACTGTGTATTTGTATACTACATGATATCGATTGTGAGGGCTGCAACTCTAGGCTTCAAGGGCCGCCAGATTGACACCCCTGCTCTAAATTACTTGATCTCATTTCTGAAATAAGTTGATGGCATAAATTTGATGAAAATCATTTTTTCCCCTCTCTCTCTCTCTCTCTCTCTTGACTTACAGTGTAGCAGGAAGCCAATTGAACAGTTCATTGCCTCTGAATGTTAGGTTGTCTCAGCAACCATCTAATGAAGTGCAACAAAGGCCATTTGTTTCGCAGCCCAAGTTGCGTTTAATCGAAATCAATGTAAGTTTTATTAATGTTTTTCTTTCTTACCTTTATGTTGTCATAATCTTTAATGTCGAAATTACTAATTAGGAAAGGAGGGGAGGTAAGATGTAATTTTAAACTTATTACATAATTTTCTTAATGTTTTTACATCTAATTTTTTACGCGCCTACGAAATTAGATCTCTCCTAGTACATGGAAGTTTCATCGACGAATTTTAGGTCAGTTTTAATATGAACTTATTACTTCATCAGTGGTGGCGTTTTATAAAAAAAATGGGTTCTTTTAACGCCTATCTTCTTCAACGTGTGAGCGGCGAATTGCGTTGGACACACCAGTTCTCGTCTGATCACTGAAGTTAAGCAACGCAAGCCCAGTTAGTACTGACATGGGTGGTCGCTCGGGAAAGCTGGGTACTGCTAATACCCAATAATCGTCGCATTAGTGTAGTGTCTGTGCAGTCTATGCATTAGAACTATGCAGTGGACGGGTCTCTAATGACCTTGTAGTTGACGGGCCCTGAAACACCAACAAACAACAACAACAAGGTGTATCTTGTACACCCCAATGGAAATCTCCCATATTGCTAAATATAGGGGCAATCGTGGCCTCTTCAAAGAATATGCATAACACAATTGAAGAATCTTTTCATCATCATCCTGTCCTTATCCCGCCTGTGGCAGGGTCAGGTCTGCAGATTCTAGCCCTCCACTCTCACCTAGGGTCGCCAGGGTTGCTCAGGCAAGGTAACCGTCAGGAAGCCTTGATCACCGAGTACCAGCATCAAGGGCATCAAGGACAGTCCATGCAATCTCCAAATGAAACCCTGAGGGGCGATAGCGCGCCCTCCAGCTGATTGACGAGACTGGGTATCCGTCTTTCCACTGGCAGTCGTGGCCTAAGTGGCGTGTTGGAGAATTAGGGCGTGTCGGAGCTGTCTCCTCGCCCCGGGGGGACAGAGACGTGGCAGGGGATGCGCCCCCTCATCTACCAGGATCCGCTTTCCCTAGGGGCTTGGGTCTCCATACACGGCAAACACGTAGGCAGTGTAGTGTCTGTGCAGTTTCTGAATAAGAACAATGCTGTGGACGGGGCTCTAATGACCTTTGTAGTTAAAGGGCCCTAAAACACCAACAAACAACAACGACACAAGAGTGGTATGTTGGACATTGTTTTTCCTCAGCCGGTTGCCGACCAAAGCTGCCATCCTTGTACTTATTTACCGCCGTTGCTACCCGTTACATAGTAGAGAGGGTTCTTTTACGTGCAAATCCCCTCGTACACCACACGAGACCCCGGTTTCACTTCTCATCTGAAGGAAGGCGCACCGCACCTGGGGCGCCATTCTTTTGGTTTGTTGGCGGTGGCGTAGTGGTTAGCACACTCGGCAACTACCCCATTAGTTCTAGGTTCGATACTGGACCGTGGTGGGTCGGCCTCTTTCGGACGAGAGAGAAGCCGCGATTATGCCTTCTTTCGGATGAGAAGTAAAACCGAGGTCCCGTGTGGGTGTACGAAGGCACTTGCACGTAAAAGAACCCTCTCTACTACGCAACGGGTAGATGAGGCAAAATTTCTAGGTGTAGGAGCTCGGTAGCATTCCCCAACGAACATTAGACCGACGATAAATAAGCGTAGGGGTGCAGCTTTGGCCGGCAACCGGCTGCAGAAAAAACTATGACCAATATATCACCCAGTGTCCATTCAGAGGGACAAATGGGTACCCGACCCTGCCTTAGGCGGGAAAAGGGTTAGGAGTTGCTTTTACACCAGTTCTCGTCTGATCACTGAAGTTAGGCAGCGCAACCCCAGCTAGTACTAACATGGGTGGCCGCTTGGGAATACTGGGTACTGCTAATACCCGAAAATCGTCGCATTACTGTAGTGTTTGTGCAGTCTCTGCATTAGAACTATGCTGTGGACGAGGCTTTAATGGCCTTGCAGTTGAAAGGCCCTAAAACACCAACGAACCAAATTCTTCAACGTGGAACATACGTTTTTAGGATGCGGTGGTGCAATTTTCTTAGCTTGCATTCCTAGGACACGCCTCGAAAGTTCACAGAGTGGCTGATTTGCATTGGACACACCAGTTCTCGTCTGATCACTGAAGTTCAGCAACGCAACCCCAGGTAATACTGACATTGGTACCCAAAAATCGTCGTGTTAGTCTAGTGTCTGTGCAGTCTATGTATTAGAACTAAGCAGTGGACAGGGCTTTAATGGCCTTGCAGTTGAAAGGCCCTAAAGCACCAACGAACCAAACCAGTGACCGTTAAGGAACACTGGGTACTGCTAATGCAGTGGATGGGTTTGAGAGGATTTTTCGGTGTTTTGGGGCCCTTCAACTACAATGGTCATTAGATCCTCGTTCACTGCATAGTTCTAATGCAGAGTCTGCACAGACACTACGCTGTTACGCCGATTTTTGGGTTTTAGAAATACCCAGTTTTCCCAAGCAGCCGTCAGTGTTAGTACTAACTGGGGTTACATTGCTCAACTTCAGTGATAAGACGAGAACTAGTGTGTCCAACGCAATACAGCCGCTCCCGCAGTCAACGGGGCTCTAACAACCAAGGGCCCTAAAACACCAAAAAAAAAAACAAAATCTAAAGTGCATGGAGAACGTGCTTTACGTTTGCGTCCGTGAGTCAGGTTTAATGTGGTGGCCCCCAAGTTCACCTTTATTCGGTTGTCTACATGTTTACATTGTCTGTTAGAGCCTGCCTTGATGGAGTACAGAGACTAGATGGAGCTTGATGAACCCCTAGGGCAGTGGGGGCGAACCTGTGACCCCCCCATGCAATTTTAAGTGACCCGAGCGTGATCATATCTACTGTAGTTTAACGTCATGGGGGACATCGCGGAAAAATGAGGGAGAGTAGGTTGAAATGATATGGACACGTGATGAGAAGAGGGGAGAAGGAGCTCGTTAGGTGCACCCAGGGCAGAGGAAAACCGAAGCAGACCTGGGTGCAGGTTGTCTGGAAGGATATGGTAGTGTGTGGGGTGGACGGGGACCTGGTGGGAGGTAGTGCACCTGACCCGCGGACAACTTTTTGTTTTTTTTTTCGTGTTATTGTGACCCGTCGTCAAAAAAGGTTCGCCACCACTGCCCTAGGGCGACTTCGGTCAGATGGAAAGTAAAACCGCAATATTTATGTGGTGGGTGTTCCCTTGGTCGGGAACACGTGGTGCCCACTAAACGATATTTATCCCACAAGAAAAGCAGGACACTGTTATTATAGGTAAAGGATGGCAGTTGTAGGTTGGCAGCCGGCTGATGACGATCTGGATGGTGCCTGGAGCGGCTGTATTGCGCTGGACACACCAGTTCTCGTCTGATCACTGAAGTTAAGTAACGTAACCCCAGCTTGTACCAGCATGGGTGACCGCTTGGGAACACTGGGTACTGGTAATACCCAAAGCCGTCATAAGAGCGTAGTGTCTGTGCAGACTCTGCATTAGAACTACGCAGCTGACGGAGCTCTGCGCTCTACTCTGCACCTGCGCCAGCCATTTCTGATACATCTCCTTCTCCAGGGCCTAGGTTTCAGCATGATGGACCCCTTGGCAAAGCAGTGCGCTGGTACCCCTATCACAACTATGGTCACGACATACAAAGATTAGCATGGGGCCCCCGCGCAAGTACTCAGTGAGCCCATACGTTGAGATGGCAATGAACGAACGAGGACTGTCATTCTGAAATGTCCTACTTTACCAGAACAAATTTTTCTGTTTGTTTTCTGCGAATAACACTTTAATTGTCCATATCGTTTTTATAGTTTTGTTTGTTCGCTCAATTTCTATTTTACAATCGAATAAAATGTGGGAAATATGTTTTTGGCCAAGAATCTGGCTCACGGGCCACCCAATAAAATGCTTTTGAGAAAATATTAGACGTAAAGAAAATAGGTTGACTTTAAAATGAGTAAGACTTGTAGCAGTAGGTCGGTAGCCGGCTGCGAAAAATGACATTCAGTAGATTGCCCGAGTGTTGCCCGTACCAGAGGGATAAATGGGGGAGCGGCGAGTTGCGTTGGACACACCAGTTCTCGTCTGATCACTGAAGTTAATCATCGCAAGCCCAGTTAGTTCTGACATGGGTGGTCGCTCGGGAAAGCTGGGTACTGCTAATACCCAATAATCGTCGCATTAGTGTAGTGTCTGTGCAGTCTATGCATTAGAACTACGCAGTGGACGGGTCTCTAATGACCTTGTAGTTGATGGGACCTTAAACACCAACAAATGAAAAATCCTCTCTCCTCTTCACATGTCCATACCACCTCAACCGCTTCTTTCATCTTTTGCGCGATGTCTCCCACCCTCGAGT
This sequence comes from Trigoniulus corallinus, assembly GCA_013389805.1. Classification (NCBI taxonomy): domain Eukaryota; kingdom Metazoa; phylum Arthropoda; class Diplopoda; order Spirobolida; family Trigoniulidae; genus Trigoniulus; species Trigoniulus corallinus. The sequence continues at coordinate 8,492,211 of JAAFCE010005724.1, forward strand.
TACCGCTAACGTAACATTTCGGACTCTGTCGGCTCGTGACACCCCAATCATGTAACGGCCTTAGGGCAAGGCGACCGCCTAGGGCCCCGCGCTGGTGAATTAAAAAAAACTTGGTACTGGGGCCCC
>JAAFCE010005724.1:8498906-8524829 GCA_013389805.1 Trigoniulus corallinus
ATTTAATAGACTTTCTGAAAGGCATAGCCTAAATATCTGGAAATTTATTTTACCATCTAATAAAAAGAATGATATGAATTTAAAAAACCACTAGTGCCCTACAAATCGATGTGTTTTCGGACATAAGGTAGCGACACGCGCATGCGCCAAATTTTACGTTGGTAGTTTTAAGCATCGACGCTGCCGCTATTTTTTTAAGTACAATTTAGCAGACGAACATCACTTAAAAGACCTTGACGACGTAAATTTTACGTTTTAAGTTTGCGTTTACGTCGTTTACCGGCCATTTACCTTCCCAGGGGCGAAACATCCGAGGGGCTAAATGTTCGGGGGGCGAAACTTCCGAAGGGCGACATGTGTGGGGGCGAAAGCTCCGGGGCGAAAAGTACCCAGGGGCGAAACGTCGGGGGCGAAACTTCCGTAAACCGGCAGGGTCGGGTACCCATTTGTCCCTCTGAATGGACACAGGGTGATATATTGGTCATAGTTTTTTCTGCAGCCGGTTGCCGGCCAAAGCTGCACCCTTTACGCTACCGACGCCAGGGGGCGAGCTCCTACACCTGGAAATTTTGCCTCATCTACCCGTTGCGTAGTAGAGAGGGTTCTTTTACGTGCAAGTGCCATCGTACACCCACACGGGACCTCGGTTTTACTTCTCTTCCGAAAGAAGGCACACTCGCAGCTTCTCTTTCGCCCGAAAGAAGGCGACCCACCACCGTCCAGTATCGAACCTAGAACTACTGGCGTAGTTGCCGAGCAAATGTAACAGATCCAGCACAGGCAAGAAATGGACACTGAAGGAGCTGTTTGCTACAAAACGCCAATGACACATTGCACAGCATGCCCATAAGAGGCATAGTGACATTTTTGACTCACCCCTGCAAACAAACTTGTCAAAGCGGAAGCACAACTTCTGGCGAAATTTACTTTTTTTGTCCTCTTATGCAGGGTCTGCTAAGGTTTGGGACCCAGTGGCGTACCGTGGCAGGCCGAGGGTATTCTGCGCCCGGGGACAAAGACCGAAATCTGCGTCCTCTGGCACCCGCTAAGCGCATTTTTGCTGTACATTGTTGCGCCCCTTGCCTTCTGCGCCCGGGGACATCTGTCCCCCCCTTGCCCTCCCCTAGTTACGCCTCTGTTGGGACCGAATTTGCGGTGCTCCCGGTCGCGTTAGGCAGGTGGTCCGCTTAGAGAGAAAATTTATAGTTTAAGTCTATGGAGCCCTATTTGGTGCTGGACCGGTCAGGTCCGCTAATACAGGCGGTCCGCTTCTGGAGGTGGTCTAGTTGACAGGTTTCACTGTATGCTGTGGAGGGGGTCTAATGACCTTTGTAGTTGAAGGGCCCTAAAACACCAACAACAAACAAACAACCTAGGATTCCGTGGAAACCACTGACATACTCTATGCCAGTGGTGGCGAACCTTTTTTTGAAGACGGGTCGCAATAACACGAAAAAAATCCAAACAGTTGTCCGTGGGTCAGGTGCAAGCGCTATTTAATTTTATGCACTACCTCCCACCAGGTCCCGATCGACCCCACACACTATCATATCCTTCCGGACAACCTGCTCCCATGTCTGCTTTGGTCTCCCCCTAACGAACCTAACGAACTCCTCTCTTCTCATTAGGTGTCCATACCACCTCAACCTACTATCCCTCATTTTTCCGCAATGTCCCCCATGACGATAAGCTCGATATGATCACGCTCGTGTCACTTAAAATTGCTAGGTGGGTCATTTTGTGACCCACGGGTCACAGGTTCGCCACCACTGCTCTATGCTGTAATTTGTCGAACTCCAAGAACATATCCACAAAACTTATTTATTACCCTCCTTGGTAGCACAGAGGTAACCCACCTCGGTGGGACGGTAGGTAGCGTGCTCGGTAACCGCATCAGTGATTCTAGGTTCGTTACTGGACCGAGGTGGGTGGCTTCTTTCGGGCGAGGGAGAGACCCGGAGGATGGCATTTGCACGTAAAAGAACCCTCTCTACTATGCAACGGATAGATGAGGCAAAATTCCCAGGGTTAGGAGCATAGGGATTGCAGCTTTGATCGGCAGCCGGCTGCGGAAAAACACCGACCAATATATCACCTGTGTCCAGTCAGAGGGGCAACATGGGTATCCGACCCTGCCATAGGCGAGAAAAGGATTAGGGGTTGCTGTTTGTTTTGCTCGGTGGAACAGAGGTAGGCAGGGAGCGGCGAATTGCGTTGTACACACCAGTTCTCGTCTGATCACTGAAGTTAAGCAGCGCAACCCCAGCTAGTACTGACATGGGTGGCCGCTTGGGAAAACCGGGTACTGCTAATACCCCAAAATCGTCGCATTAGTGTAGTGTCTGTGCAGTCTCTGCATTGGAACTATGAAGTGGATGGGGCTTTAATGACCTTGTAGTTGACGGGCCCTAAAACACCTGCATCGAGGTGTGTTGGTTTCTTTTGGACTCTCATTGCATGGGAGGCAAATCCATGGCCCATGTGGTGGGTACGATGTCATCTGCACGTAAAAGAACCCTGTCTACAGGCAGCTTAAGTACCCGCAGAGGAATGATAGTATTTAGAATTTTTTTTTAAATTTCATAATTTTGTTGTATTAAAACTTGTTTTCTCTCCTCACAGGCAAACAAGGACCTCGTTGGTGGGCTCCAGGTTTCGACCATATTCACCATTGTCTTGATGTCATTCTTAGGCTCCTGTTTCGTCATTGCAGTTTCTTTTTGGAGAGTCCGGGAAAAGAGAAGTAATTGTTGTTTACCATCTCCGTTTTCTATACAGTATAATACTGAATTAGGCCGGGTTATTCTGCGGATTTACGCCCACCCGGGTGTGAATTATTTGCACTATCCAGTGCCGGATTTAGGTATTGAGAGGCCCTAGGATATTTCAATTTTGAGTCCTTTTCTGAGCACTTTTGAGGACCATTTCTTGAGTGTTGAAGCACGCTAAATGTTGAAACCCTAGGCTTCAACCTGATTAGCCTAATGGTAAATCCGGCACTGGCACTACCCTTTCACAAATCTCCTAGACAGGTCGGGATATGATCTTAAGGCAAACTGCCCTTCTGACCGTTTGCCTTTTTATCTCTGTGAATATTTTGGCCTTTTGCCGTTTTATATTTACGTGTTATTGACCTTTTGTTTGATCACTATTTATTTTGGCTTTTTCCTTTTTATTACCTGTCACGGTGGTGGGATTGCACTTTACACCCCCACCACAGTCTGACCGACTTTCTGGGCTATAATAACCATAGTACTTATTTATTAATTTATTTCTTCATAATCGTACAACACTTTACACACATACAGCAAAACATGCTAACAGGGAGGTAGGACCCAAGAAATTGAGGGTGGTCAACAGTGGCCACACTCAACACTGGGGATATCAGGACAGGGCATCATGACTAATTAGGTACTTCTTGAGAGAGGTTGTGGGCCCAAAAGCAATAACAACAACAGCTTCAGGCAGTGGCATAACTTGTAGGGGCAATGGGGTCAAATTGCCCAGGACGCTGAACAACGTGCCATCTTTGGGACGCCTTGTCCGCCTTGCTGGAAATCAGCCACAGATAAAAAGTGCCTACATACTAGGGTTGTGCAACGAGTCTCAAAAAAGCAAACATGTTCGGGCTCGCTCGCTCGCTCTTGGTGTAACGAGCGAGTTAGCATAGTATTTTTTTAAGTAACAAGCCGTGAGTTAGTATTGGCTCACATTGTAGGCGAGAATGCGAGCGACAGTCAAAAGAGAGCTTGAGTGATCCGTTTTCGAACAACGCATGTTACGTAAAGCAGACGAATATCTTATTGCGCATGTGCAACATTCCAAAGTAAAATTAGAAAGGTGTGTTTAAGCGTATGATGAAGTAATCATACGTTCTACATAGGTTTAAACGAACGTTATGATAAAATGGCAGACCCATTCAAAATTACTAAAATTACTTTGAAAGGAACCAAGTTTCATGTTCCAATCAATAGAGGGCAGGACGTTAAAGATAACGTGTGGTTCCAGAGCACTTGAACTGTGTTTTTCACAGAACCATACGTTCTACTGTGCTTTTATGTTGTGTAATGCACGTTGTTCTATAACGGATCACTCAAGCTCTCTATTAACTAAATATGTTTAATTCAGTCATACTTTTATAATTATTTTGTTTTTCTCAATAAACTCAATACAAGAGCAGCCGAGCCCGAGCCTCAATTTTTGTTAATTGGTAATAAGGGTCGAGCGAGACTCAATAGGGAGATTGAGCGTACAGTTACCGATAACCATTTGTCCCATAAGCAGACGAAATTTAAGGTGCGCATGCTCCACAAATAAAATTAATTGTTCGGAGCATGCGTAACTTAAGTGTCGTCTGCTTATGGGACAAATGGTTATCGGTAACTGTACGCTCAATCTCCCTAATAGTACAAAAAACTCCCTGAGCGAGAGTATTCCTGATACTCGTACTACGGACGATATGAGCAAGCGAGCTTTGAGCATACGTTCATTTTGAAATATGCACATTTGTTTGTTTGTTGGTGTTTAAGGTCCCGTCAACTACAAGGTCATTAGAGACCCGTTGAAATATGCACAACTCCACGTGTACCATGTCTGCTAAGGACAAGCAGCAGAGGAGGGAGGGCGTTTTGAATGTTTCTTGCCCCGGTCGCCACAACTGAAGTTACGCAACTGACTTCAGGCAAAGAGGAAACGTGTTAAGGCGTGTGGGGGAGGGCAAGTGTAAATACGATCGATACCAATTCAATCAACTTTCATATAAAAATTGTGTGATCCTCTGATGGCATCATGGAGGGGCAAGTCATGGGCCTATATTATGTGAAAGCTCAAACTTTATAAAAGAACATTAAAAACAAATGACTGTCTTGCACCCAGGGGTGGGTACACTAGTCGGGTGATCGGGCACCCCGTGGTCCGGACGACTGCTGACCGAGCTTGTTTGGCTTTGTGCTTTTCACACTACTGCAACTGTTATTTTACACTTCTGCGAAGCATGTGAATTCTTGATTTTATGAGCTCTGCAAACGCACATTGGGAGTGGGAGCTCACATGTTTGAGTTAAGCCCGGGCCAGTTTTATCTCTTGTATCCGCCCTATCCTGGCCAGATTTCACCCTGCTAGAAAGGATTTTACGACGAATGAAAGCCTAATCTAAATGAACCAGCTCAGTCAGAAACAGAAAAGGACCAGTGATGAACTTGAGTAACCGAAAATTCCATAATTTATAAATGGCCTCCCTAGATGGTCTGAGTTGTCCCCACTAGTTGAGGACTATTCCTAAAGGTGACGTTCTACTTATATTTGAACCCCCTCCCACGGAAATGACGTTAATCCGATTTCTGGAACGCTGTTCCAAAGCTCTCCGATATCATCATACTTTCTTTGGACACCCAGGGAGCGGCGAATTGCGTTGGTCACACCAGTTCTCATCTGATCACTGAAGTTAAGCAGCGCAACCCCAGCTAGTACTAACATGGGTGGCCGCTTGGGAAAGCTGGGTACTGCTAATACCCAAAAATCGTCGCATTAGTGTAGTGTCTGTGCAGTCTCTGCATAAGAACTATGCTGTGGACGGGGCTCTAATGACCTTTGTAGTTGAAGGGCCCTAAAACACCAACAAACAACTATTTGGACACACAGATTCAGTGCACTGCTGCAGTAGGACACGAGCCTGATGGAAGATTTACAGGTGTAGCCAAAAATTTAAATACTTTTTTATTTATTTTTACCTGACAGTAATGGAATCTTATAATCGCCGGCTACGGTCCCGCAAACGCCAAAATGGACACGTGAATACAGCGTTTGATAGTAACGAAAGTGTACAAACAAGAAATGATGTTTACCTAATTGCATTAAACGAGCGTGCGAAAGACAGAGGGTGTTCCGAAACGGATCCTCTGAGAAGGTGCAGCTCTGGAGGGTTGTCAAGGTAAGGAAACGCTCTCCCAAAATAACTTACTATTAATGCAATAACTATAATAAAAGAATAGACCACCGTCACTCTTGGATTTTCATAGGACTTACAGGAGAGTGAATTCAAAATTCGGTAGTGATGATGAAGATAATTGGGGTGCGGTCAGTGGAGCCCCTCTGGATGACGATATTGTGTTCGTGGATTCAGAGAGACATGATGAAGTATTTCATGAAGTTTTATTTTCGCCTTCAAAGCCAAGACGGATGGCATTTAATTCGTCGACAACAAGCTTCCATGATGATTATTTAATGAAAGATGTGCCTGGACCTTCCGGAAGGTAATTCCTAAAATACACTCCTTCAGGACTATTCAATTACCCCGTTCGGGTGGAGCAGGTTCCATCCTGGATAAAGGCGGTTGACTTCTTTCCGATGGGAAGCTAAGTGAGCGGCGAATTGCGTTGGACACACCAGTTCTCGTCTGATCACTGAAGTTACAACCCCAGCTAGGCCTAGTACTGACATGGGTGGCAGCTCGGGAAAACTGGGTACCGCTAATATATGAATATGAATATATATATGAATATATAATCCTTTGTGACGGAAACCTTGCTAGGGAGACTTTTCATGCTAGACCACTTTGCCTAGATCTCCACCAGCACCCAAGCAACACCTTTGCCTTCCGCACCCATTCCAGCCGCTCCACCCCAGACCCCACCACCCCCAGAACCTCTTCCAGGGTGGGGGTGCCCCAACCCCTCCTGCAGTGATCCAGCGCTGGACAAGCCAGTATCACATGCCTAACATCCTCCTCTTCGTCCCCACATAATCCACAGCCCTCATCTCCACCTGTGATCTTTGCCATCCTCTGTTTCGTCTCCAGTGACCCAGCTCTTGCCCGAATGAGAAGTGAGCTCTCCCACGTGTTGTCATAAATTACCTCCCTCTCTATGTTAGGCTTGTTCCCATACACCCTCAACGATTTCTTTGCCGTCCTTCCCTCCATCCCCTGTCGCCACTGGCCCAACCCCCACTCCTTAACTTTGTCCTGCACAAGTCTTTGAAGTGTTATTGCCCCCTCCATGCCCTCCGTGGGGGGCAGTGATATGCCTATCTTCTTTGATATTCTGTTTACCCTCCTCTCCCAGTTAGTAGAAACCTTCATGTCGTTTACCCATGTATTTACCTGCCATACTGGATTTTCCTTTTGAAGCCCCCATATCCTGCACAGGTACACCAACTTACTAACCATTTCTCTCTGTTCAAATGTAGCCCATCCCATATCCCCCTGTATTGCTTCCACTGCTGTAAACCTATTTCCCCCTAATGCCATCCTACCTAACCTTCTTTGGGCTACTTCCATACAGTCCATTACCTTTTTACTAATGCACAGAACCTCGTTTCCATATGTTAGCCCTGGCACTGCTACCACTTTCCATAAGCCCCTAACCATTTCATACCTGGAGAATGAATCAAATGCCAGTTTCCTTATTAATCCTTCTCTGTTTTTTAGCTTACAAATGATGTTCTCCTCCATTGCTTTTAAGTATCCCCTATCATTTGTGAGTTTAACCCCCAAGTATGTAACCTCTGACAGTACATCTATCTCCATCTTCCCCAGCTTGATTGGCATCTTATTACTAGGCCACATGTTGTTCTCTCCTATGATCATCAGCTTTGTTTTGTCTTGACCAAATTCTAACTGAAAATCCCTACTGAACTGTTCACAGATATCCAGTTCTTCTTGGAGCTCTCCCTCTGTCTCTGTCAACAGCACTATATCATCACATTGGAAGATGGCGGGCAATTTGATACCATCTCCCAAGGAAAACCCTAGCCCTCTATCCTGTAGCCTAATCCCCAGCTCATTGATGTACACTAGGAACAGAATTGGCGATAATGGACAGCCCTGTCGCAACCCCTTGTCCACATCTATATGTCCAGTATTTATTCCCTCCCAATGGAAATCATACCTAGTGCCTATATACAGCTTCTGGAGCAGCTCCACTAGAACCCTATTCACCCCATACTTGGGAAGAACCGTCCATAGCTTCTCTCTATCCACCTTATCATATGCACCCTTGGCATCCAAAAAACATAGGTATGCCTTCCATTTTTTCCTTTGAACTACTTCCATGATCTGTGTAATCATGTACAGGCTATCCCCTGTTCTACGCCCCTTTCGGAACCCATTTTGGAACTCTACTAATTTGCCTGACCCTTCTATTATTGTCCCTAGTTGCCTCCTAACTAGCCCAGCAAATAACTTGTACATGCAACTATTTATAGCTACTGGCCGATAGCTATCTAGACTTTCCTTGCACTTTCCCTTGCCCTTGTACAGCATCACTACCCGTGTGATGCCCCAGTCATCTGGTATTTTTCCACCCCCTAAACACTCATTAAATATCCTTAAGAGCAGTTCCCTGCCTTTACTCCCTAGTGCTTTTAGAAACTCGTTTGCTATCTTGTCCTCCCCACATGCTTTTCCTAACTTCAATGCATTAATCTCCTTATCTAACTCTACCCTGGTAAAGCAAGCCTCTCCAGCAGATGGCCCCTGGCTTGTTATGAGCCTGTTTTGCCCTTCCACCACCTTTCCACCTGCATTGGAGAACCCATGTCCATATTCCTTCAATATCCTCCTAATGCCTTCTCTGCTGGTTGTATTCCTACCATCCTTATCCACTAGGGCTTTCCTATCATCACCTGTCACCTCACTCCTCCCTCTACGTCTATCCCTGACATATCTCCAAAATTTCTTGGTCATCTGTTTTCCCCCCTCCATGATTTCCCTCCATTTCCTCCTATCCCCCTCTGCTATCTTCCTACCCACTACTTCCTTTGCCTCTCTTTTCTTCTGCTGATAGGTGTCCCATGCTTGTCTAATACTTTCCTCATCTCCCATTTTAACTGCTTGCCGATGCATCCTATTGGCTTGCTGTCTACTTACAATAGACTCCCATGCCTCTTCATCCATCCATGGTTTCTTCCATTCATTCCCATCCCCTTTACTTCTTCCCTGTCCTTCATTAGTTTTATCTATTAGGGCCCTTATCAGCTCAGCATATGTGAATTCTTTACTTCTTAGTACCCCTTCCATGTCCTTCTGGAACTCTTCCTCTTTGAACCAATTCTTTAACTGCCAGCTACCTTTCCTTCCCATATGCATCTGTTTTTCCTTAATGTTCCTAACCTTCACACTTATCATGATTAGATTATGATCAGAGTCTAAACCCACCCTGTTTTCTTCATCCACTGTCATTTCATGCACCTCCTGCACTAGGTCATTCTCAACCAAGCAGAAGTCAATGCATGAGCTGCACTGTGGCCCCACCCTTGTGACCCTTCCCTGACAGCACTTCAGAAGGTTCACTATTGCCATACCATTTCAGCATGCAAAGCCCTTTAGCATCCTACCATTCCTATTTTCTACCCCATCCATCTCCTGCAGATGCCCATTGAAGTCCCCCACTATGATAACCTGGTAGCCCTCCAGGTGAAGAGCCTCCATGTCCTCCTGCAAGCAGCTGTATATTCGTTCATTCCAACCCCCCCTGTACCTTCTATACCCATGTAAGCTGCTCCAATGGCCAGCTTTCTACCTCCTCTCTGTACCTTTATCCACCCATGCTCCCTGCATTCCTCACCCCACCTTATTCCTTTAATTCCCTTCCCCCACAGGATTCCAACCCCTCCTCCTTTCTTCTCACTCTCCTTCCTGTTCCAAATACCCAAAAATCGTTGCATTAGTGTAGTGTCTGTGTAGTCTCTGCATCAGAACTATGCTGTTGATGGGGCTCTAATGACCTTTGTAGTTGAAGGGCCCTAAAACACCAGCAAACAGCAACAACAAGAGAAGCTAAGTCGTCGCCTCGTATAGTGTGTACTATGTCACGACTGCACACAAAAGAACCTTTAGTACACCATCATCATATCCTTTTCCCACCTGTGACAGGGTCGGGTTTGCGGGTTCCAGCCCTCCACCCCGTCTATCTCCCACCAGGTCCCCGTCCACCCCACACAGTACCATATCTTTATGGACAACCTGCTCCCACGTCTGCTTCGGTCTCTCCCCGCCCCGGGTGCTTCCGACCATCAGCATTCCTGAAATGGACCTAACAAGCTTACGTGTCCCTACCACCTCAAGAAAAGAGCCCTTACTACATGGAATAAAAGTAGTTCAACAAAATTTCCAGGAGTAAGGAGTTCATTGTCTGGCATTACACTGACAGCCAGCCGGCTATGCAAAAACGCTGTCCATCAGATCGCTCATACGTCTCGTTGGAGAAAACTGGGCACGCGACCCTGCCCTATGCCGGAAAGGGGTTAGAGGTGATGATAAACTGAGAGCCATTCTAATCAAGAGCGGCTGTGTTGTTCTCGTCTGATCACTGAAGTTAAGCAACGCAGCCCCAGCTCGTACTAACATGGGTCACCACTTGGGAACTCTGGGTACTGCTAATACCATCGTTGTAACAGCGTAGTATCTTTTCAGACTGCGTTAGAACTACGCAGTGGATGGGGCTCTAATGACCATTGTAGTTGAAGTCGTTTGTTCCTTGGGGCCAATTGTGGACTGGTTATGTGGAAGATATGTGGTCCGCCCTTGTCCTAGATGTTGTTAAGGCACGTTCTCACTAGTCAAGTTTTGTTGACCAATTGCACTTGGTCAACAAAAGTTGAACATTACTTGAATCAATTTCCGTTCACACATTTCAATAGAAACTGATCAGCAGTTTCACTGTACAAATGGGGTTTCAGTTACATTACAAACGGGGTCAAAAGGAGTTGTGTGGATAACATTGTATTTTGGTTAACCCCCAATTGGTCCACCCCTCTGACGGGTCCACTTTTGTATATCTACAAGGGCCTTAAACAAAAGACCTATTGTTCACTTGAAGGGTAATGGTGAATGACTCACCACTGGGTCAAACTTTTGTTGATCAACTCTATTGAAACAGAGGTTCCAGGCGCGATCTCACGAGTCAAGTTTTGTTGACCAATTGTAGTTATTCAACAAAACTTGAATGAAAACTGTAGTGGGAACCTCTGTTTCAATCGAGGTGAGTCATTTGGTGAGTCATTCACCATTACCTTCAAGTGAACAATAGGTCTTTTGTTTAAGGCCCTTGTAGATATACAAAAGTGGACCCATCAGAGGGGTGGACCAATTGGGGGTTAACCAAAATACAGTGTTATCCACACAACTCCTTTTGACCCCATTTGTAAAATGAAACTGTTGATTAGTTGAACAACTACAATTGGTGAACAAAACTTGACCGGTGAGAACGTGCCTTTAGATATCCAGCAGTTGAATTCAAAATTCTCAATTGATGGCCCCGTATTGACAACCCTCCAAATTGATACCGATTTATCAAGGTCAAAATATTTTGGGGAATTGTTTGAAAAGGGGGTATAAAGGTCGACTTCTGTAGCCCGAATTGATTATTTTCTTCTCGTCAGTTCAACGCTGGACTAAATGACATTAGTTTCCCCCCCCCACAGACTGCTTGGAGGAGCCTCTAGGGAGAGTAACCGGTAAAGTAATCCCCCAAAACAATTGACAATCCAAATCTGTGTCATGAAACGATACTTTCCGTTACTTCTTCAGTAGCCCTTTCACGTTTGGCGCCCCTGATGTGTACTCAGGCAACCAACGCCTTAATTCCGCCCTGGCCTACTATAGTTACAGAAATTATTTTATTTTTTCAGATCGTCTCATAGATATGGGAGAAGAAAGTGCTCAGTAACTGCAAGTACTCCAAGCGGATCGGTTACATCACTGCCTAATTCTAGAGCTGGCTCTAGGATATGGGCCAACTCTAATAGTGACAACACTTATTCTGTTTCGCGTCCTCCCACAGGTTGGTCTAGTCATGATGACAAAAGGATGTGCAATGGAAGAGACCTGGTAAGTATTTAATTAAATATTTAGCATCAAAGCTGGTTTCCGTTCACCTTAGGGAGAGGCGAATTGCTTTGGACACACCAGTTCTCGTCTGATCACTGAAGTTAAGCAGCGCAACCCTAGCTAGTACTGACATGGATGGCCGCTTGGGAAAACTGGGTACTGCTAATATTCAAAAATCGTCGCATTAGTGTAGTGTCTGTGCAGTCTCTGCGTAAGGACTATGATGTGGACGGGGCTCTAATGACTTTTGTAGTTGAAGGGCCCTAAAACACCAACAAACAACAACAATCCGTTCACCCTCACAGTCTTTACCATGTTCAGCCTGGCGTCTGCAGTGAATTCCCAAAACTTTTTAAAATTAAAAAATTTTTTGTGAAACTTGAAAATTCTATATTATTTTGGTAGAGACGGCGCAAAAATTTCCCAAACTTCTGGAAAATTCTCGAAATATTTTGAAATAAATCCAAGAATTTTCCAAAAGTATCCCATCAATTGGGAAGGACAGGAAAATAATGGTGACGTACTATCTGGGGGACGAATTGGTGACAAAGGTGCAAGAGATAAAGTAGGCCTTCTTAGGATCAGTATTCCAGAGCAATGGGCAGATAGACTCGGATGTGACCCATAGAATCTGTGGGGAATGTTTGAAGCGGAGGCAGGCAAGTAGAGTCCTATGTGATAGGAGGGTCCCAATCAAGTTGAAAGGGACGTTTTACAAGGCAATGGTTAGGCCAGCTATGCTATATGGATCAGAGTGCTGGGCGGTAAGGAAGAGCCACGTCAATAAAATGCAAGTAGCCGAGATGGGAATGCTGCGGTACATGAGTGGGGTGTCGAGAGCTCATACTTAGGGGTGAGTATATTAGAGGTAGATTGGGAGTGGCGGACATTGCGGAAAAAAATGAGGCAGGGCCCGGAGCAGACGTAGGAGCAAGTTGTCCGCAAGGATATGGTAGTGTGTGGAGTGGATGGGGACCTGGTGGGAGACAGGCGGGAGTGGAGGTCTAGAACCCGCAAACCCGACCCTGCCACAGGCAGGATAACGGTACGAGGATGAGGATGGTACGGACATTAAATGAAAAAGAGGGACTTTTTGTTACGTTGGTGTTTTAGGGCTGCCCCCTGGAGTACCCTCATACCGCTAATTTCAGCAGTCTGAAGAAAGGCTTAATGCTGTCAGATTGCGTTGGACACACCAATTCTCGTCTGATCACTGAAGTTAAGCAGCGCAACCCCAGCTACTACAGACATGGGTGGCCGCTTGGGAAAACTGGGTACTGCTCATCATCACACTCTCATCCCGCCTGCGGCAGGGTGGGGTCTGCGGGTTCTTATCCTCCACCACCTGCTCCCACGTCCGCTTTGGTCTTCCCCTACCCCTGGTGCCCCCAATCACATGCATACCCGTAATGGACATGCCTCTCTCTTCATCACATGCCCATACCACCTCAACCGCTTCTCCCTCATGTTTTCCGCGATGTCTCCCACCCTCAAGCTACCTCTAACGTAATCATTCCGGACCCTGTCGGCTCGTGACACCCCAGTCATGTAGCGCAGCATTCGCGTCTCAGCCACTTGCATTCTCCTTTCACAGTTCTTCCTAAGACGGACCTTACACGTTCAATCTGGCATCAGTTTAATCCAATTCTGTGATCCAGATTGATAAAAGATTGAACGTGTAATGGCCATATTGACGGATTGATGTAATGGATTGATATTTATTCGAATAATGGAATAAATACTGTCAATCTGGATTGAACTGATGCCAGATTGAACGTGTAAGATCCGTCTATCTATCCAACACTCTGAGCCATGAAGCAAAGCGGGCCAAACGATCGCTTTGTAAACTTTGCCTTTTACCTTTATTGGGACCCGGCGGTCACACAGGACTCCACTTGCCTGCCTCCACTTCAGCCATCCGGCATTAATCCTATGGGTCACGTCAGAATCTATCTCCCCATTGCTCTGGACAGCGATTCCGACGTGACCCATAGGATTAATGCCGGAGGACCTTTGTAGTTGAAGGGCCTTAAACCACCAACAAACAACAACAACAGTTGTCAGATACCCGCCTCTGATGTAGTTGTTGTTGTTGTTTGTTGGAGTTTAAGGTCCCGTCAACTACAAGGTCATTAGAGACCCGTCCACTGTGTAGTTCTAATGCATATACTGCACAGACACTACACTAATGCGACGATTATTGGGTATTAGCAGTACCCAGCTTTCCCGAGCGACCACCCATGTCAGTACTAACTGGGCTTGCGTTGCTTAACTTCAGTGATCAGAGGAGAACTGGTGTGTCCAACACAACTCGCCGCTCCCCTCTGATGTAGTGAGTCCCACCCTAATTCCGTGATCATGTCTGAGACGCTCAACCTATGAGAGAAGCGATCCAGCACAATTCTTGCAGCCCTCCTTTGGATCATTTCAATTTCCCAAGATAACCCCTGCCTAAAGGGAAACTAATCTAAAGGGGAAAATAATTTACCTTGTTAAAATAACTTGTTTTATTTGAGCGGCAAGTGCTAAACGAAATTTCTCTCTTCAGGCTCACCGTTCCAGTGCAATTTGTTGAAAGACCAAGTGACTTGAAGAGGAACATGTCGATTGTGTTGTTAATTTTTATGAACTACATATACTCGGATGACTGTGTATGTTCATTGTTTGAGACTGAAAGAGGAGGAGTAAAGAGGTAAGACAGCGCAGTGTGTGTGAGTGTGTGTTTGTGACCCAGAAGTTACTTTTTAATTTGATTTGACAGAATATTTCTGTCTTTGCAAGATGATATTGAGTTTTTTTTTCATATTTGAATGATTGGTGAGAGGATGTTGCTCATTTGTATGTCCTGCAACAAGTTGAGCAATTCAGTCATACGTATACACAGTACTTGTTACTCCTTTTTCTGAACAGTTATTGAAAGTTTGACAGAAATTTTGTGAATGTTTGTAGTATGTATGTGCACGTGTTCGCGTGATTGTTTCTGTAAAAGGAGAGGGAGTGGAAAACCCTTTATTTATTTTATTTGTTTTGCACATGAGTGTCATTTTAGTTTCCTGTTTACTGGCAATCATTTGATTTTGAAAATGGTGATAATTTGGATGTTTTTGAATTTGACATTTTTTCACAAAATATTGGAGATAAATGTTTCAAACATTAGAAAGTAGTGTTGGTAGAATGTCCAAAATGAAAAAAAAACTTTTTTGGACGTTAGTTAACTAAATCCGTGTTGCCCATCCAAAACGATATACAGCAATTTTGACATTTTCTGATAGCTCTATTGTCCTAATATCAGCGTCTATTTAGAATATAAATGTTATTTTTCAGACCCAGGAGGAAAATATTCAGGGGCGGGTCAGGGGGAGCACCTGAAAAAGTCCTTTAGCATAAATCTAGCTAGAAATTACAATAGGTCCTCTCCTCTACCCCCTTTAGCAATGTCCTATCTTCAGTGGTCTAGCCAACTACAGATTGGACTGGCAATATAGAAATTGAGATAGCAATGAAAAAATGCCTCATCAATTGTGCCCCATTGAGCCCCTGAAGGGGGAATAATTGCTGCATTGCTCTCCCCCTGGATCCACCCCTGATAATACTGCTAGTAATTAATTCAGCGTGTTAATTTGAATATATGATATTATCTTAAGTGGATATTAGCCTACCTTTATGAAGAGTTCTTGACTAGTTCTGATAGAAAGAAATTCTGTAAATTCAATTAGGGTGTTGTTGGAAGCAGCGTCGTGGTGGCAGGTGGATCACTTGGATCAGTGGAGCAGGTGGATCAGTTCTGACCTTGTTTTTGAGGTGAAAAAATCAACTAAATCGGGGGTCTGAAATGTCAAAATGTAGCAGTAGAAGAAAATACATATCCCCAAACCAACAAGTAAATCGAGAAATTTTGAAAATATAATAACCTAAGGGTGCAAAATGTCGTTTAGCACCTTTGTACCTATCATACCATTATTATTATTATTATAGGAAAATTCTTCAATTAGGTCCTTGAGTTATTATGTAGGTCTTTATCCTAATCCGTGAGAACGAGAAGGGCAGCCTGCAATATCAGGAACTGAATCTCTTCCCCAACCCCCTTTTGTTGTATAAATCGAAAAATTTGCAAACATTTGGGAAGTATTTTGTGCATACCAGTTCTTTCACTGAAAGTCCTTTAGGACGGGACAGGCGTGATAAGTGAATGGCGCAGGCCTGACGACAGGCCCTAGGAAAAGGGCTTAAATTCTTCAGGACCGCTTTCTTTTAGAGATGCCGTTACCAAAATTGATAGGAGGCTGTCAATCTGTTGGCACCTAGTACTAGTTATCGACACTTCTGGGATCGACCGTATTGAGTTGGACACTCCGGTTCTCGTCTGATTCCTGCAGTTAAGCAACGCAACCCCCAGCTAGAAGTAGCATGGGTGACCGCTTGGGAAAACTGGGTACTGCTAATACCCAAAAATTGTCGCATTAGTGTAGTGTCTGTGCAGTCTCTGCATTAGAACTACGCAGCGGACGGGGTTGTAATGACCTTTGTAGTTGAAGGGGCCTAAAACGCCAGCAAAACAAGATGGTTCCCTACTTTTGGCAGATCTGCAGCAGAACAGGCGCAAAAATCAGCAAAAATTATCATAATATGAATCCTATATTTATAAAATTTGAAAAAAGATCTTCAACTTCATTAATTAATATGCTAAGTAATGAAATATCGTTTAGGTAATTATGATAGGTCATAGTACAAATGTGGTTTAGAGATAACTATCTGACATACTGTATGCGTTAATTTCTTTTAAGGAAATGAAACTAGTTTGAAACATTTTGTTACCCAAATAAGAACAATTTTCAAAATGGAAAATATTACTGAAGGCAGTCGAAGAAGAAAAAGGATAAACATTAGCTTCCAAATACATACTGTAACAGTCGAGAAGAAATAGGACAGATGGCTACTACCAAACCCTGCCATAGGTGGAACTGATTAGTAGGACGTTAATTATCTATAGTTTTTCTTTTGCATGCTTTCCTTGAAAATCGGGTGTCCTGTTTGATCCTCAGGGACAGATTTTCTATTGGATTTCGAAAACTCAAGAGAACTGTTGGAGAGCATTTTTAGGACGCCGCCTGCCGACCTAATACCTCGGGTTGTGCATAATTCTAAATAAACGTATGCTCGAAGCTCGCTCGCTCATATCGTAGTAAGAGTATCGGGAATACTCTTACTCGGGGACTTTTTGTGAACGAGTCTCGCTCGACCCTTTTACCAATTAACAAAAATCGAGTCTCGAGCTCGGCTGCTCTCATATTGGGTGTATTGAGAAAAACAAAATAATTATAAAAGTATGACTGAATTAAGCATATTTAGTTAATGACTTTCGCTCACATTCTCGCCCACAATGTGAGCAGAGAGTCACTCTCGGCTCGTTTACTTAAAAGTACTATGCTAACTCGCTCGTAAAGCTGGGTTTACACTGCACGAAACATACTCGCCGCAACAGTTTCCGCAGGCTTGAGGCAATCTCGCCCGTCTCGCCCTCCCTGTTTACATTGAGCGAAATATTGCGCGATGCAAGCATGAAAAACGTGTCTAGAGTAACAGTACATGAAGTGGGAGTGGCAAAACCCTTTGATGCGCGTCCAAAAACCGACAGTGCGGTGGCTCACCACGAGGCTGCCCCGTGCAGCAAGTTTCGGGGCGAGTCGCCGTTTACACTGCACGAGTCTTTTCTAATGAAACAGTTGCACACAGTGTAAACCCAGCTTTACACCAAGAGTGAGTGAGCTCGAACATGTTTGCTTTTTCAAGACTCGTTGCACAACTCTACTAATACCACAACTCCTTGCTTATATAATGATGGTCTTCAGTGGTTTTCAAAGTGTGCGTTGCGGCACTCTGAGGAAGTCACGAATTTGAAAACATATTCACATTGTTCTCATTACCCCACCTGGATGGCACAGCAGGGTGTGTGCTCGGTAACTGCGTCAGTGGTCTTTCGGGTGAGAGAGAGGTCCCAAGTGTGTCTTCCTATGGATGAGAGTAAAACCGGGTTCCCTCGTGGTGTACAATGACGTTTGCACAGTGAGCGGCATATTGTGTTGGAAACATCAGTTCTCGTCTGATTACTGAGGTTAAGCAATGCAACCCCAGCTAGAACTAACATGGGTGGTAGCTTGGGAAAACTAGGTACCACTAATACCCAATAATCGTCCCATTAGTGTAGTGTCTGTGCAGCCTCTGCACTAGAACTATGCAGTGGACGGGGCTCTAATGACCTTATAGTAGAGGACCCTAAAATACCAATGAAACAAAAAAAGGCATTTGCGCGTAAAACAGCCCCCTCTACTATGCAACCGGTAGACGAGGCAAAATTCCCAGGTGTAGGAGCTCGCCTTCTGACGTCGGTGGAGTGCCCCCATCAAACAGTTGACCGACAATAAATAAGCGAAGGGTTTACAGCTTTGGTCGACGGCCGGCTGTGAGGAAATACCATCCAATATAATTATCCTTGTGTCCACTCAGAGAAAAATATGGGTACCCAACCCTGCCATACGCGAGAAAAGGATTAGGAGTTGCCTTATTCACAGTGTTCTTATTCAAATTGACCTAGAGCGCCTTGAGCAAACCAAGAATGAGATAGGGCGTCAGTAATCAAAAAAGTTTGGGAACATCTGAACTCTGCAAGAGGGCCATGCCGTACTCTTCCTATTACATGCAATGGTGACGTCGTGTACATCACATTTTGTCAATTAGACTTTACCCTGGCCTCAGGCTGATGGCTTCCTTCGGGCGAGAGGTAGGGAAGTAAGTCTTAGGTAGCTTTCACACCAAAGATGCAAGAGACAAGACATGTGCCTCCTGGATGCAGAAGGCATGTGTCTTTGAACGCCAACGCATAGACAGACACGACGTCTTTCACACTGAAATGACATGTGCAGCTTAGTCCTGGAAACATGAGGGACATGTTTTTTGAAGACTGGTTGGTCGGTTTTATGGGGTCAGTGTGTGACTCCCAAATTAGCAGATTGGCTGTATTGCGTTTGACATACCAATTCTTGCTTGATCACTGAAATTAAGCAATGCAACCCCAGTTAAAACTAACATGAGTGTTCTCATGGGAACACTGGGCACTGCAAATACCCAAAAATCATCGTAACAGCGTAGGGTCTGCACATAGCATTAGAACTATGCAGTGGACGGGGCTCTAATGAACACTTTAGTTGAAGGACCCTTAACACATGTGCTTTCCAATGTGTAGCGAGGGATGAATCCTAAACATGCTACCTCGCAATCAACAATGTAACACAATGTTTATTGCTGCCTTGGAAGAGTACCAGGCAATGTATAATACTGCATTTAAAGACTCCAACCAGGATGCGCATGTGAGAGTATTTAAGCGTCCCTTTCATAAAATTGGTGAGGAATAGCTTAGTGATTTGGACACACCAGTTAGTGCTGAAATTGGTGGCCTTTTGGGAGTGGGAAAACTGGGTACCAGTAGTACTCAAAAATCGTTGCATTAGTGTAGTGTCTGTGTACTTTGCATTAGAGCTACACAGTGGACGGGGCTCTAATGACCATGTTGTTCAAGGGCCCTAAAACACCGATGAACAAATCAAATTCATAAAAAAGAAGCAGACAGAAGATGCAGGCTGCATATGCCTCTTTGGTGTGAAGCATGTTTCCCCAAGGAACAAGACACTAATGCCTTCTGCATGCAGGAGGCACATGTCTTGTCTCTTGCATCCTTGGTGTGAAAGCCGCCTTAAGCACGCCTTTTGCCAGATGTAAAGAAAAGCCGTTGTTCCTTGTTGTTTGTAGGATGCCACTATTGCACCTACGTAAAAGAAACCCCCTTCCAACGTGAAATGAAACTTACCTGTAGATCGGCAAAATTCTCAGGTGTAAGAGTTTGCTTCCTGGTATTGATGGAGTCAAAGTGCTCCAAACGAAGAAAATATGCCTCTACGAAATGTAAAATCAACATGAAAAGCATTGCATAAATCGAAAGTTTCCAGTTAAAATAATAAAAATAAATGAGTCCAACACACGTAATATCTCGGCAATATGTGCAGCAGGCCCTGGAACGAGTATTTTGACGAAGTTATACCGACCGAAGCGCCACATTTCATCTGCTACGAATGACGAAATAATTCCGACCGTTAAACTACATGATTACCATGCACACTATGCTAAGCAGATGACTATTCACTGTGCAAGTGCAAACACCGCACTCAGTTACGTTACGTTGCATTTCAATGTGCGTATTGCCAATTGTATGCTGGACGTGTGCTAAACGCCTAACAAACAGGAAAAGGCTGACGTCATCCATCGATAGGTGGTGCTTCTATATCAGCTGTTACATTTTAATTGTTGGTAAACGTTAAGGGCCCCATACACGTTCAGTTTTATCTTCAGTTTGAACTGTACAGTTTGATGGCTACGTGTGTGGTGGAATCTCATCAAATCTTCTGTTAAAATTTTTGAACAGAAGATCTTTTGGATTGACAAAAGATTTAACTGTACAGTTGAACTAAACTGAACGTGTGTGGCATTATCTTCAGATAAAAGCTCAATTGCATAGACAACAGCATCAAAGTATTTCCAAAGGATTTCCTAATTGAATTCATAGAACTTCTAAAAACAGAAGAAGGTTTATGGAAAGTTACATCGAAGGACTACCATAACAGAGGGAAGAGAGATGCAACCTACGAAATTTTGATTTCGAAAGTGAAGGAGTTAGAGCCAAATGCCACAAGAGACACCATTGTCAAAAGAAATAAATGATTTGAGATGTGCATTTCGAAAGGAGCATAAGGTTCAGTATCAAACTTAGAACCACTAATGCAGTTACCAAGCACACTACCCACTGTTGCTAATGTGGGATTACTACATGCACATTAGTTTATTAAACAAATAATAGATTATTATTATGAGGGCCATTTTTTTTAATATAATGATGAATAACAGCTTGTCTTGAGTCTTAAACAATAAACTAATATGATTGCAAGTGCTTTATAACACAGTAGTTCAGGAGGTATATCGTGTGTGGCAAGGATGGTAATCAAACTGTTTTTTGGAAAATTCTATAATTTTGAACTGTGTGTGTGTGGCAAAATCTCAATCACTGGAGAAATTTCTCTCTTTGAACTGAACAGTTAGAACTGAGGATAAGACTGAACGTGTATGGGAGCCTTTATAACAAAATATTTTTTTTCTTTCTAACAGTCCATCAATCACGTGGTCAGCATACGTTGTTGCATGCATCCAATAGGGAGTTTCATTATAATGTCGACGCACACACACGCAATAACATACACAGACTATGTGATTAGTGTACGATTTTTAAAAAAAATTAAAGTTTTCTGCATAATCTTTTATGCTACGTACCGTGCTACATAGCAAAGAATACAAAAATTGCTGTTCAAAAAAGCTATGTAGCAACTTTGTAGCGTAGGGATCGAATTCTTTTAAAACTGTAGCCAAAACTTCGTAGTGCAGTTGTAGTGCTACAAACGCTACACCTTTTCGAGTAGGATTCTTTGCATAGTGCAACATGGCGGCCCCCACAGAAGATATTGAAATTGAAAATGGTGGACTGGAATACTTATTCACAGTACCAAAAAATGAAGAAGAACTAATAAAAAATTGTATAGTTTTCATTAAAGAAGTAATTTCATTTTAATAACATTAAGAACATCTTCATCATACCCTTATCCCGCCTGTGGCCGGGTGAGGTCTGATGGTTCACTGAACATACTCTGACTGGGGTCACCCCAGCCAGGCGTCTGGAACCCATAGGAGTATTGGCAAAGTTTGTCTGTGGGGGTGCCAACATTAAAAACATAATATTTAATTTAAGGAATTGAAATACAGTTGGCTCTGTTTTTATGTGGGTTCCTTTCATGTGATTTCCAAGTTACACAGTTTGCATTTGGTAAAAAGAATTTTGCCAAATATGCATACTGTAAGCTTGTTCAGGAAGTATAGTCAGTCTAAGGCCCATGACACTGATAAAATCCACTGACCATTGTATTAGCCAGTCAAAGACGTTTTAGTCTGTCAGAAATTAGCATACATAATAGGTGGTTCCACACCTGTACATGACACTTAACAATCATACCATTATCACCATACCCTTATCCCAACTGTGGCAGGGTTGGGTCTGCAGTTCCACTGAACATGCTCTAAAATTAAAACTTAATTTGGAGGTGATTTGAACATTTCTTCTAACCATGATTATATAGAACTGCTGGTGGATGATGTCTTAAATGACGATGATATTATTAAACTAACTTTAGGTGCAGGCTGGTTTCAAAGTGTCCCCAGACACATTGAGGCAATTTAACACATACCTCAAAGTGTCCACTTTCACATCAGTGTCTCGGCCATTTTCCATTACCCAGGGTAAGTTATTTTGATAGAAATTTCGCATTGATTCATGTTACACATGTGCTCCGCAGTGCATATGCGCTTTGCAGAAGAGACAAATCGGGCATCTGCATTCGGACCTAGATGGTGGGCACTAAGAGGTACTCAAAAATTTTCTCAGTGTCCCACTGGACCCTCTCAAGTGGACCCCGGACTCTTTGATATGTGACACCGGCATCCCCCCACAGACAACCCAGCCAATATCCCTGCATGTTCCAGACGCCTGACTGGAGTGTCCCCAATCAGAACATGTTCAGGGAACCTGCAGACCCGACCCTGCTGCAAGTGGGATACAGGTATGATGATGATGATGGTCAAAATGTATCGTCTATATCAAATAGATCTATTGCAAAGACAATTATTTCTGATGATGAAAGTGATTTAAAAACAGTTTGCAGATGATGTATACCTGTACCAGATAGACAATTGAAATGAAATACAATTTTATTTAAGGTTCATATAAATTTTTTTCAGCTTCCCAAAGAAATTTATTAAGAAACCTATTTTCTTTAACATCAACAAACTTTTTTTATGCAGTTGTACATTCATTTTAATTCGTTATTTCGGAGTTATGTGAATTTTAAAAATTATGGAACGTATCCCTCATTTTTCCATAGACTTATAGTCTCGTTTTATGCGATTTTCTGAGGAACGTATCCCCTGCATAAAATGAGACCTGACTGTAGTTTAGTCCTCTAAGTAGCATATATGGCAATATGGAAGCCTCCATCTTTGTAGCGTTACAAATGTTGCTCTAATACTGCATAATCTTTTATGCTACATATCGCACTACGTAGCGAAGAATACGAAAATTGCTGTTCAAAAAAGCTACGTAGCAACTTCGTAGCATAGGGATCGAATTCTTTTAAAACTGTAGCCAAAACTTCGTAGTGCAGTTGTAGTGCTACAAACGCTACACCTTTTCGAGCAGGATTCTTTGTGTAGTGCAACATGGCGGCCCCCACAGAAGATATTGCTATTGAACATGGTGGACTGCAATAGGGTAGTTATTGACAGTACCCAAAAATCAAGCAGAACAAATAAAAAATTGTATAATTTTCAATTAAAGAAATAATTTCATTTTAAAAACATTAAGAACATCACCATCATACCCTTATCCCGCCTGTGGCAGACTCGGGTCTGAGGTTCCACTGAACATACTCTGACTGGGGTCACCCCAGCCAGGCGTCTGGAACCTGTAGGAGTATTGGCAACGTTTGTCTGTAGGGGTGCCAACATTAAGAACACATAATTTAATTAAAGAAATTGAAATAGTTTAGTCATCTAAGTAACATATATGGCAACATGGAGGCCTCCATCTTTGTAGCACTACACATGTTGTTCAAATAGCTGCTACTGGTAGTGCTCTACATGAATTTTCATGACGTCACCGTATGTACTACGTATGCAAAGCTACAAGTATTTCCGTAGCTTAAAAGATTATGAGGACTATTGCAGCATTTCTGCAACGGCCCATACATGAGCGCCACCTACTGAGAGACCTCCTCCACTGTTACCCATTTTCTGTTTATTTTTTACTCAACGTCAAGCGTCACCAGAGCATACGTCTGAAAAGTGTATGTCAAAACCAATGCTCAGTTTGACCAACACAGCGTTCGCGTTTGCACAGTTGAATATTCGTCTGTATAGCATAGCGTATGCTTGCAAAAAAACGTTGCAATAAAACTCCCTATTGACGCTTCAAGAAAACTCCCTATTGCGTTGTGGTGGCTGATTTTGACTGGGCACCCAGGGCAATTTGACCCCATTGCACCTACAAGTTATGCCACTGACTTTCATATCGGTGGCATATGCTCTCCAGCTGGTAGTTGAACTCGAATTACTGGTAAAATAAGTTACTGACCCATAACTGTTTACCAATTGGAGAGGGGCACACGAACAGGACTTTATTAACAGTCGTGAAATTTGCACAACCATAATTTAGTGAAATTTTTCTTAATTTAACCAAAATTCTGCTAGGTCTGAAAATCAGACGTTGACTCCAAATTGGACTACATGCACTGTTTTCATTCGCAAATTGACGAATTTTTTTTAATATTTCTTTGTTACCTGAATTGTTGGTTAATTTCTTTTTAAGCCGAATTTTTTCTATTGTTATTTGTATATTAACTAATTTTTTGTAATCGTAAATAATCATTATAGTAGTTGATTGACTTAATTTTCAAAAAATGTACAGAAGCTCTTTTTTATACACAACTGGTTATCTTCTATCAGTCGAGAATATGGCAAGAAATATAAACTAAGTAATTCAGAAGAAACTTGTAGAAAAGTTATATTGGTTTCTGGTTGTTCTGGGAAGAAGGCCACAAGAGCCTTGCAAAGACTAATTGGGGGACGGACAGTGAAAGGTGAAAGTTCTGTCACAAGAGGGTGTTGTGAGTGAAAGGTCTATAGTTCTAATCTTTGGTCAAAATGGACAAGCGGGTTAGAGCCCTTCTCTCCCGTCTATCTCCCAGCCTCTTTTCTTGATAAGACTGCTCTGAATGGGACACCCCAGCCAGTTGTCTGGAACCCACAGGTCTATTTGACGGGTTGTCTGTAGGGGATGCCGGCCTACCCCACAGAAAATCGATGCATTATCTGCCATGGGAGCTGAGGTCTGCACTCCCATGACATTGCAGACGCATGATAACGACGGCCCGGGACCCGCTCGTCCACCCCTGACGGCCGCCGGCATTGGGGGTTTGATCCCCAGCACCGTAAGTTTTCTTTTTTTTGTTTTACCATTTTTCATTTCCGGGTTTTTAACTCGAGGTACCCACCCGTAGTGTTTTGTCCGCGGGTGCTATTTTATTTCGCTCCTCCCCTCCACCCGTGCAAGGGCTAGTTGCTTAGGCAGCCAACCCCCCCATATGCAGTGAGTTGTTGTTTATTGGTGTTTTAGGGCCCTTCAACTACAAGGTCATTAGAGCCCCATCCACAGCATAGTTCTTATGCAGAGACTGCACAGACACTACACTAATGCGACGATTTTTGGGTATTAGCAGTACCCAGTTTTTCCAAGCGGCCACCCATGTCAGTACTAGCTGGGGTTGCGCTGCTTAACTTCAGTGATCAGACGAGAACTGGTGCGCCCAACACAATTCGCCGCTTCCATATGCAGTGAGGATTCCCCTATCCGCCACCTGGGGAAACGCCACATCACCGCTGCCCGGGGTTGGTCATAACGGATGTTGCGTTAAATTAATAAACGTCCGTTAAGCTTAACAGACGTTAGACCTAGACTCGAATACTTAAGGGTCAATTAACCCGGGCGGCCCCTATACTCTTGGTAGTGCGCCCGAGTAGTTCGTTAAAATTAAAATATTTGACATCAGATTTCCGGGCCACATATTTAAAGGTTCCCAAAAAAAATTCAACGCTAGTTAAAGAAGACTCTGATGCGTCAGCGGCCCCAAATGCACATCGTGCTGTTGAGAGACACGTGACCCTAAATCTGTTTTAAAGTAATGTTGCCACAACTCGCCGTGTGACCATACCGCAAGAGGTACTTGAGTACAAGGTGTTACGAAAGGAAACAAGGACAGATTTTCCGAAATGCCCTACCTATGTCCGGGAGACCCAACACGAGTTCTCTTTGTGTCCTGTTTCTAGTGGAATGGGTCCGTGGCATATTCTCTCCACTACTCCTCTCTCTCCACTACTCCTCTCTCTCTCCTACT
>JAAFCE010005724.1:8525229-8563093 GCA_013389805.1 Trigoniulus corallinus
CTCTCTCTCTCTCCACTACTCCTCTCTCTCTCTCCACTACTCCTCTCTCTCTCCACTACTCATCTCTCCCCCACTCCTCTCTCCCCTACTCTCTGAGCGGCGAGTTGCATTGGACACACCAGCTCTCGTCTGATCACTGAAGTTAAGCAACGCAACCCCAGTTAGTACTGACATGGGTGGCCGCTTGGTAAAACTGAGTACCGCTAGTATCCAAAAATCGTCGCTTTACTGTAGTGTCTGTGCAGTCCCTGTATCAGAACTACACAGTCGACGGGGATCTAATGACCTTGTAGTTGAAGGGCCCTAAAACACCAACAAACAACAAACTCCTACTCTCTCTCCCACTCCTCTCTCTCGCTCTCTTTTCTCTCCCCCTGACTCATCTCGATTTCTTTCCGCTTTCTCCTCTCTCCCTTACTACCTTTCTCTCCTCCCTCTCCCTCTTACTATCTCTCTCTCCTCTCTTTTCTCTCTTCCATCCCCCTCTCTCCATTCTCTCTTCCTTCGCTCTCTCCCTTCTCTCTCTCTCTCCCCTCTCCTTTCTCTCTCGTCCCCAACCCTAGCTAGCACTGACATGGGTGGCCGCTTGGGAAAACTGGGTACCACTAATACCCAAAAGTCTGTGCAGTCTCTGCATTACAACTACGCAGTGGACGGGGCTCTAATGACCTTGTAGTTGAAGGGCCTTAAAACACCAAGAAACCAACTAAAATCTCTCCCCTCTCTTTCTCTCCCCTTCTCCCTCTTTTTATTTCACCTGTAGTGACTGCCTCAACATGGCTCACTACACGCCTCACACCTCTTCTCTCTTCCCTCTCCTCTATCTAAACATATGTAAGTTCGCCGCCTTGATCGAATTCGACAGGTTTCTTTCGAGAGGGAAAGACCCCTAAGGTGGCACTTCTTCTGATAGGCTGCAAATATGTACAGTGCACCTAAAATTCCACTTCCTGAGCCTTAATATCTCCCATAAAATCTAGTGGAATTGATTATGAAATCGTGTGTTAGTTTCGGGTCCTGGTGCTGTAAATCTTTGGTTGGATTTTGAATTTTTAAACTGCATAGGACCTACATGTATATATGATAAACGGTCATGGAAAATCCATTAATTTCCACCTTTCTTTATTCGGCATCCACTTGCAGCGAGTTGACAGGGTTGCCAGACGCCCCCAATTCAACTGGAATTTCCTTACGTAAGAGAGAAATTCTCGATTCATCACAAATCCCGAAAAGTCCAAATATTTACTATTCCTATCATTCTCAACTGACAGGACTTTCTTAAGGGCCTGTGGCAGATACCCAAAAGTCACATTTACTGATGACCTTCCCGCCACCTCTGTCCCAATGTAACGACGTAATTCCACTTTAGCACATCCCTATCTGTGCCTAGATGAAGAGCCCGCGAAAATTTTTGGTAAGTTTTTCCGCTAACCAGCTCAGGTATTCAAGGTGATCACATACCTTAAATTTCAAGTATTGTAGTCTAAATTTGGTTTGATATATTTGGAATTGCCCCTCGGACACATTTACCGATTTTCTCTTCCTCCACCCTCCGATACAACACGGGTAGATGAGGCAAAAATTTCCAGGTGTAGGAGCTCGCCCCCTGGCGTCGGTAGCATTCCCCAACGATCACTAGACCGACGATAAATAAGCGTAGGGGTGCAGCTTTGGCCGGCAACCGGCTGCAGAAAAAACTATGTCCAATATAACACCCTGCGTCCATTCAGAGGGACAAATGGGTACCCGACCCTGCCATAGGCGGGAAAAGGGTTAGGAGTTGCTTTGCATCCTCCAATACAACATCTTGAAAGTGGAATGATGAAGTCGGTGTTGGGGTCGTAAGGCCCTTATCTACTGTACTTCAGCCCAAAGTTCACTAGAGGCTTTGTAGGGGGGGACCCAAGATATTTTCAAAAAAAGAGAATTTTTTATCGAAAAATCGCAAAAATGTGAAATTCAGGTCCCTTCTTCGGCCTGATGTCCAAAAAATCGAGCCTTACCTACAGATAACAGCCCCAATTCATGTTGATATGTTTGAATTTCCGGTGGAAGTTTCTTATTGGTCAGCTCTATATCAACCTACGAGTTTTCATATCTGGCAACCCTGCTTCCAGGCCCATTTTCATCGGCCTTAATGGGTCCTACTAGGCACATTTTGGATCTCAGCATAAAGGCGCGTTCACACAATTCAACTACCGTTGAACAATAGCTGTTGAACAACTACCGGATGTTGAAATCAAGTTGATGGTAAGTCGTTCACACATTTCAACTAGTTGAAATCAACTGATGATTAAACATTGGCGACGCTAGTTGAACAACATAAGTTAAACCCCTTTCATCTTTGGTTGCTTCAACTAGCCAGTTGTTCAACCATGTTGAATCCAAGTTAACATGATTCAATGTATGTTCAACTGACCTTCAACTGGTAGTTGAATAGTGTGAACACAGCTTACAGTAGCGGTTCTAGCATACGCGAGGCCCTGTGCAAATCTGTGCAAATTGAAAGTGCGAGGCCCTTTCCAAAAATTTGCAACTTGCAAAAGCGAGGCCCCGTGCATTTGCACAGTTTGAACGTGCCTAAAACCGCCACTGGCAGCTTAAGGCTGGGGATCATACTAGCTCCAATTATAAGCAAATAATCCACTTACCCTTTATAATTCCTGTATGTTAGATCACTTCCGGTGGGCTTTTTTTTATCATTAAGGGGATACTGAACACTTTAGTTCGATTTTCAAACAATTGGGATAGAACGCTCTTCTTATTTCGGTTCTATGAGGTTTTTGATGGACCATTTCCAAGAATTTCCAGAATTTCAGTATTCTAATTGTAACATTTTCGACATTTCAAACCGGAAGCGGGAAAGGCTGGCTACACTTTTAAAATGTAGAAAGTTCCACATGGGGCGCCAAGAATGCCTTCAACAAAAAAAGGATAAAAACTATAACATTTCCCAATTTTATCCTGTTTTAAAGCGTCGGTGGCGCAATTGGTAGCATGATCGAGTTATTACGCCAGTTGTTCCAGGTTCGATACTGGATCGAGGCAGGTTGGCTTCTTTTGGGCAAGAGAAAAGCTCCAAGTGTGCCTTTCTTCAGATGAGAAGTAAAACCTAGGTCCCGTATGGTGTACGATATCACTGCAAAAACCCTCTCTACTATGAAACGCAGGTAGATGAGGCAAAATTTCCCGGTTTAGGAGCTCGCCCCATTCCTCCTGGCGCCTGATGGAGGTAGTGTCCCAATGAACAGTAGACCAACAATGAAGAAGCATAGGGGTTGTAGCTTTGGTCGGTATCCTGCTGCAGAAGAACACCCTCCAATATACAGCATCCCCCTTATGTCCATTCAGAGGGACAAGATGGGTACTCTACCCTGCCATAGGCGGGAAAAGGATTTGGAGTTCCTTTTAACCCCGTTTTTTTATGATCCGAATGAAGTCACAAATCCGCCATGTTGTTCAACAGTGTAAGTGCGCCCCCTATGGATGAAAACGATTAAGGCATTTAAAAATATTAGCTGCCAAGCCTTTCCCGTTCTCTGTTTTCAGAACATATTGAAAATATCAATTTGAAATATGTAAGTACAGTAGAGTACTGCTTACCTGACCTTCGTTTATCAAACGTTCTGGATTAACCAACACCCTCTGGGTGTGCAGTCACCTCTTGCACAGTTGGCACGATATTGCTGCCAGAAAGAGATACCAATGTTGAAAACAATGTGTGATAACAAATTTCTCTAAACATTAAACATGTATTTACATGTACCGTAAAATCTCACATAAAGTCCGCACCTCAAATATAGTCCGCATTAGCGATGGGTATGTTTCAAATATAGTCCACACTCATGTATAGCCCGCACTTTCAAATTCCTACTGTAGCAGTGGCGCAACTTGTAGGGGCAATGGGATCAAATGAATTTGAACACGAAATGTCAGATTACCCTGACGATGAAATTGAAATGTGAAAGATTTTATATTGCATTATCATATAAATAAGAACGTACTGTGTAAAATCGTGTTGTTAAGTGTAATAAAATGTTCAGAAAATGAAGAGCAGTTTTCATTGAGAACCCTGAGTTTCATTTATAGTCCGCACCCATATATAGTCTGCCCTCGCATATAGTCCACACTAAATGGCCTTATGTTTCGCATATAATCCGCAGGCACTATGTGAGATTTTACGGTATGTATGTATAATTAAATGAGATGAACAATAAATGTTTGTTTTGCTGTCATTCTTAATATACCATAAAATCTCATGTAGTGCCCACAGATTATACGTGAAACAAGGGGTCATTTAGTGTGGACTTTATATGAGTGTGGACTATAAATGAAACCAAGGGTTCTCAATGAAAAATGCTCCTCATTTTCTGAACATTTAGTTACAATTAACAACACGACTTTACACAGTACATTCTTATTTACCATAAAATCTCACGTAGTGCCCACGGATTATACGCGAAACATAGGATCATTTTGTGCAGACTATATGCAAGGGCAGACAATATATGAGTGTGGACTCAAAATGAAACCAGAGGTTCTCAATGAAAACTGCTCCTCATTTACTGAACATTTTATTACACATAACAACGCGACTTTACACTGTACGTTCTTATTTATATGATAATGCAATGTAAAATCTTTCACATTTCAATTTTATCATCAGAGCAATCTGACATTTCATATCAAAATTCATTTGATCCCATGCCCCTACAAGTTGCGCCACTGCTACAGTAGGAATATTAAAGTGCAGACTATATTTGAAACATACCCATCGCTAATGCAGACTATAGATGGGTGCGGACTATATTTGAGATGCAGACTTTACGTGAGATTTTACGGTATATGAGAATGCAATATAAAATCTTTCACATTTCAATTTCATCACCAGAGCAATCTGACATTTCATGTTCAAATTCATTTGATCCTATTGCCACTACACTGGCTACTGAAGTAATTTTAAAATGTGGACTATGAAACATACCCATTGCTAAACCAGACTATAGATGGGTGCAGACTGTATTTGAGATGTGGGCTTTACATGAGATTTTATGGTATCTATTTATGTAATAACAATTATTTTATGCCTTTCGGATTATCTGACATTACCACCAATCCCAGTTACATCAGATAAGCAGGACTCTACTATACTAAAAAATACAGTAATATATAACTTAGAGCTACTTAAGTAATTAGCAACAGTTTGAAAACAAAAGTAGTCACAGAAAACACTTTCATAGAAAATACATGGCAGCAGTGATCATGCTGGCCCTATCAAGTAAAATCAAACTAAAGGCGTTCAACTACTATTTCTTACTTTTCATTTGAAACAATAGTAATATAAGATATGTGTTGTACCCAGTGCCAGATTTACCATTAGGCTAAGTAGGCTGAAGCCTAGGGCCTCAACTTTTAGCGGGCTTCAAAAATTAAGAAAAGGTGCTCAAAAGGGCTTTGAAAGGAACTCAAAATAGAAATAGCCTAGGGCCTCTCAATATCTAAATCTGGCACTGGTTGTACCACATTCACACATTTGCATGAGTGGAGAGGTGAATGGCAAGAGGAATAATAAGACGAATGTGTAAACACTGTGCTCATCATTTGCCTTGTGTCCCATCTTGCCACTCATGGCGCTCCCATTGAAAGTGGATTTCTGACATTGGTCAAAGGTTGTGATGAGGCGATTGGAGAATGACCATCTGGAAAACACTCTGAGTGTATTGCCTAGTTCCATATCACCACACTAAAGTGCTAATCATGTCAATGCTGTTGACATTTTGATGACGTCTGGTGCTACTAGCACTTTATGAAAGAGCGCCAGTGCAATTCCTTAAGGCCCCCATACACGATCTCTCCATCTGTCCAAATGGCATGGGGTCAATCCAAATCGCATTGTGTGGGGAAACTGAAGTGGATGACGTGGCGTGATGAAATTGGTTGGATTTTTGGTCAAGCCAAAATCCACACAAACGCTCTATCACTCCATCGTGCCAACTGACCATGTGTGGCAAAATCATGGTGGAAGTATGCCCTTCCACCAGGAGGGACAACTGATAAATGGAGTGGCACCATGTCATTTGAAAAAGTGGCATGATCGTGTGTGTCAAAAACGTGGTCCAAATAGGGATCAGTATGCGACAAGCCACTTTGGAGAACGGACCATAATGGCTGGCAGGGAGTTATTGATAAACCTGTAATGTTTATGGCACGTTGTTTTTTTAAAATGAATGCTTCTGGAAATTTTTATAACCCACTCAGTGATGTAGTGGGTGGCATGCTTGGTAACTGTGTCAGCAGTTCTAGGTTCAATACTGCACAGAGGTGGGTTGGCTTCTTTCAGGTGAGAGAGGACCCGAGTGGTGTATGATGTCACTTGCATGTAAAAGTATGTTAGTATGTTATGCTCAGGGGTTGGGGAGTAAGCCATGCAGCCATAACAGGCCGAACCCTAAGGAGGTTGCTCATGGGTGAGGAGGTAGGCATAGGGGATGTAGGAGAGTGGAAATTAGAAGCACCCAACGTTCACTACCAACCACCCATTTTGGTACTAATTGGGCTTACACTGCTTAACTTCAGTGATCTGACGAGAACTGGTGTGTCCAACCCAGCTCGACCACACCCCCTCTACTATGTGATGGGTAGATGAGGAAAAATTTCCAGGTGTAGGAGCTCACTCCCTGGCGTTGGTGGAATTCCCCAAAAAGACAAACAGTAGACCAGCGGTCTTCAAACTGTGTTCCACGGAATCCCAGGTTCCAAAATACAACTCTGGGGGTTCTGCGAGTCCAAACGAAAATTCGTTAGCAGCGGCAAGATATACTTTTATAAATGGGAGATGGCGTTCCCCCAAAATATGTTATAGTTCTAAGGGTTCCGTGAGTCGACAAAGTTTGAAGACCACTGCAGTAGACTGATGATAAATAAGCATAGGGCAGTGGTGGCAAACCTCTTTTGAGATGGGTCACAGTAACACAAAAAAAAAGAGCAAAAAAGTTGTCCACGGGTCAGTTGCAATCACTATTTTATTTTATGAATCAAAAATTATTATTAATAATGAATATATTAGTTTATTAAAGTAGCAAATAGAGAACATCATCATAATGCCCTTATCCTACCTGTGGCTGGGTCGGATCTATGGGTTCTAACCTCCAGGTCCCCGTTCAACCCACACACGATAAACTAGATATGATTCATGTTCGGGTGGGTCACTTAAAATTGCACGGTGGGTCACAGGTTCGCCACCACTGGTATAGGGGTTACAGACTCCTGTGGCTGTGGAAAAACAATGACCAAAATGCCACCCTTGTGTCTATTAAGAGGGACAACATGGTTACCCAGCCACCAAAAGTAGCAATTGTTCTTAATCCATGCTGTTCACACCAGAACTTAAACTAAACTGAAAACAAAATGGTGTGAACAGCATGGAGTGATCGTGTATGTGCTGATTTTTGGACGTCATCCATTCGGACGCCATCCAAATGGCTTTCATCCAAATGGAGCGATAATGTATGGCGACCCTTAAATGTAGCACTTTTTTGGAGTGACGTCACACCACTGTCATGCTTCAGTTTATCCTCCACCATTTTCCAAGCAGACTGCTCAACCGTCGGCCAATCAGAATCTAGTGGGACTTAACTTGACGCCGTTTGAGTTGATTAGTCATGCCTGGTTCCATATACCCACGTGCTAATGCTATTAGCGTTGAATCAGACGACACAGCACAAAAAGTGGCAATGTCACAATGCTACTTCGGGCACTGCAGAGCAGCTATGTGTGATGCTATTTGAGTTGGCAGGTGGTGTGTCATGATGTGTGTGATGCTGTGCATGACGTGACTCCAAAAAAAGTGCTAGACATAAGGAATTGCGCTGACGCTCCTTTCTAAAGCACTTGTACAAAACGCCATCAAAATGTCGACAGCATCGACGTGATTAATGCTTAACTGTGGTGATATGGCCGTTTCCTTAGCATAGCTATTCTGTGGCACTTGGAGTAGCGTTGTGACGTCACCACTTTTTGTGCTGTGTCGTCTGAATCGACGCTAATAGCGTTAGTGCACGGTTGTATGGAACTAGCCATATGAACAGTCATTTGCATCCAAAGCATGATTGCAAACGTTTTCGTAAAAGTCTCATTGAGTGACTCGCCTCGCCATTCACACGAATGTGTAAATGTGGTATTAAAAGGAGACACCTTTGTATTAATTTCAGTAGTTTGAAAGTGATAACTTGCTTTT
Source organism: Trigoniulus corallinus (assembly GCA_013389805.1). Lineage (NCBI taxonomy): Eukaryota > Metazoa > Arthropoda > Diplopoda > Spirobolida > Trigoniulidae > Trigoniulus > Trigoniulus corallinus. The sequence continues at coordinate 8,533,466 of JAAFCE010005724.1, forward strand.
TTTTTTAACAAAAAATAGCTTTTCATGAAATATTTATGTAGTACAAATACTTGTGTGTGTATATAGCTTGTATTTTTCAGTCCCAGGTAGTAGGTTAATTGTTGTTTAGAGGCACTGATTCGTTATCCGTTAATTAAACAAAAATGCTAATTCTTCAATCAAGTGCCTTCGTGACTGTTAAATGATACTATTAGGAATTAGAAACAATAATTAGTCGATCAGTTTCCAGTTATGTGCAATACAAAACAAGAAAAAAAAGCACATACGTCACGAGTAGGCACTTTGCATGCCCCTAAATAATACTTCATAGCCATTAACATTCATCCAATTCATATGTTATGTATTATTCTTCAACTTTTTTTCCTTCATTAATTGTTATCAAGAGTACAATTTCAGTTAGTAGGAGATTTAAAAAAAAATGCCATAATAATAATAATAATAACTCATCATAACTATCATAAGTGAATCTAATACTTGAGTGAAAACTAAGTGTAAACTACTTCAATTATGTTGGCAGTGATTATTATTATTATTGTTGTTAAAATTACTAGACAATTTCAATTCGATTATAATGTTATAAATACTCTTCTCTGTTATACATAAGTGATATGTTCCTTGAGAAAAATAGCAAAAGAAATATTTCTTGTCAATAACTTTCAAAAAAAGCGAAGCAGGTGATGAACTGTTGTGTAAAATCATTGATCAGGTTTCTCCAAATTTGTCTGAAACATTTTGCAGTTTTTCCACTGTTCACTCTGCAAGTCTAAAATAAAAGTGACCATAAAAACAAAATGGATATACTGTACAATTTAATTAACGTATACATCTTTCAGCACTTCTCGACTACTGCGGCATTGGATCCTGGATCGGGAGAGTCAGAGTGGCTGTATTGCGTTGGACACACCAGTTCTCGTCGATCACTGAAGTTAAGCAACGCAACCCCAGCTAGTACTAACATGGGTTGCCGTTGGGAAAACTGGGCCCCGCAAATACCCCAAAATCGTTCATTAGTGTAGTATCTGTGCAGTCTCTGCATTAGAACTATGCTGTGGACGGGGCTCTAATGACCTTTGTAGTTGAAGGGCCTTAAAACACCAACAAAACAAATCGAGTCAGAGAGGCCCCCAGTGCACATGTGGTGCATATGATGCCATCCTGCATGTAAGAGAACCAAGAAACCCTTCCTCTGGTGTCAGCAGTGCCGTTTTTATGGCATTATGGGCCTCTGGACAAAGCAGTGTGCTGGGGCCTCTATGACAACCACTCACAGGAATAATATGTAAATGGTCACTTGACATACACAGATTAGCATTGGTCCCCCAGACAAGTACCCAGTGTGCCATTAAGACGGTACTCTGTCAGTGGAATGCCCCAACGAACAGTAGGCCAATGATACATAAACATGGGGTTGCAGTGTGAAGTTGGCAGCCAGCTGTGTAAAAATACTGTCCATGTTTCCCAAAAATGGGTAACCCCATTCTGTCATAGGAGAGAAAAGGGTTAATAGTTGCTTTTCATTTTTCTGTACTTTGTAAATCTGTCTTGGTGGCCCTGTGGTTAGTGAGTCAATGGTTGCAGCGTTATTCTGGCCAAGACAGATGGCTTCTTACAGCAGGAGAGTCTAGTGTCATCACCATGCCAAGGGGAATTCTATGGTAACTCCCGGGCCTGGAGAACTTCACCTCATTATCCCCTTCCCCCTTTGTTGTCGGCTTTGCTTTCAGACGACAGAAGTCTTTCATACTAAATCTCATGACCAAGTGTCCATCGTTGCAGGATCAATGAAGGCCAAGACAGATGACTTCTTTTAGGCGAGAAAGTGCTGGTTCCCAAAGTCCCTTCAGAAATCCACATTAGTGGATTCACCAAGACCAGTTTGAGGGCTATATGCACTAATGAGGTGAAGCGCTACTCCCCACCAAACTACTGTAGCTAACATTTGCCTGCTATTTATTCGTTTCACTAAGGTGACCCCTTGCTGCAGCTCACTATTTAATACAATACCCACCCCATTTGGTCCCCCTTCTCTAGCTGTATATATAAGCTTGTATCCCTCACAAAGAGCCCTGGATCAATCCCCCTTCCACCATGCCTCTTGCAAAAAAGTTACACTATTGTATTTTCACGAGTGTGCATTCCTTTGAATTAGAAGTAAAAACCAAGGTCCCGTGTGGTGTTTGATGGCATTTACAAATAAACGGATGGATGAGGCAAAATTTTCAGGGGTAGGAGCTTGCCCCCCTCGTGTCGGTGGAATACTCCAACGAACAGCAGACCGGCAATAAATAACCATAGGGGTTGCAGCTTTTGCCTGCAACTGGCTACGGAAGACCACTGCCCAATAGATCACTCTTCTTATGGATACACCACTCTCATGGGTACACTTTGGCCGGGTCCCACAGGTGTATCAATTAGAGAGGTTTCACTGTACTGCACACATGAATATAGTGTGCATATTTGAGTAGACGGGAACTGTGCAGCCCTCCTGCAAGCAGGGTCCGCTCTAGCGCTTACATTGCCCCGGACAAAAGACAAATTGCAGCCCCTTAAGAATATAATGCATGTTCAAGCAACACTTTTTCTCACACTTACTGCCAAAATGGCGCCCCAGACTGATGTCCGGGTTGCACCCCTTGAGAGCGGAACCTGCTGCACGGTTTGCAAAATCGTGTACAGAAGTGGTCTTCAATTAAAAATTCGTAGCCGATTCGTTAGCAGCGGCAAGATATACTTTTCTAAAGCTGGGATGGGGTTCCCCCAAAACATCTTATAGTTCTAAGGGTTCCGTGAGTCGACAAAGTTTGAAGACTACCAGGGCCGGTCCTATAGTTTCGGCCGCCCGCGTGCAATTATATCGAGGCCGCCCCCCCCCCCTCAAAATATTTTCACTTATTTTTCTTAAGGTCTACAAGTTAACATTGATTTGTTTTGTTTGAGTAAAGAAATCGTTTTCATTTTCTTGTTTGCCAGCACACGGAAAGAATTTCCTGCAGCATCAAAGCAAAAGCAACTTCTGACCCTTTTCCCACCTATGGCAGTGCCGGGTACCCATCTTGTCCCTCTGAATGGACACAAGGGTGATATATTGGACAGTGGTTGTTTCACTGCCGGATGCTGACCAAAGCTGCAACCCCTATGCTTATTTATCGTCGGTCTACTGTTCGTTGGGGGCATTCTACCGACGTTAGGTGGCAAGCTCCTACACCTGGAAATTTTGCCTCATCTGCTCGTTGCATAGTAGGTTTTACTTCTCCTCCGAAGGAAGGCGCACTCGCGGTCTCTCTCTCCCAAAAGACCCTAAACTACCTCGGTCCAGTATCGAACCAATGACCACTGACGTAGTTGCTGAGGAAGCTATCCACTGCCTAAACCGAGGCGGGATTCTTTCCTGAAACATCAAAGCATTAAACGTTTCATCTTACTTTTAAGTTTGTGAAGGCGGCTGGCCGCCCTATTAGGGCCGTCGCCCACGTTCTTTGCACACCTTGAACCTATGGACGGACCGGCCCTGAAGACTACTGGTGTACAGTATATTATGAGCGGTATATGCATGAAAATACGATAATCCTCCTATGCTTTACAACACTAATTCCCCTGTTCTGCCTGTAAGGCCTGGTTCACACGGCAACCTATTCGATACGATATTTCTCGTACACGATTTTATCGAATACGAGACAGAGTTTCACATGGCGACTATTCAATTCGAGTTTTCACGTATAGAGCGACACTGCAGGGAAGCACAGATAGTAAGTGAACTAATAGTCGTCATCACGAATGCACGCATTCAAGGGGTCCACTTATTACAGGCCTGGGAGCGGCTTATTGCATTGGACACACCAGCTCTCATCTGATCACTGAAGTTAAGCAATGCATGCCCAGCTAGTACTAACATGAGTGGCCGTTTGGGAAAACTGGGTACTGCTAGTACCCAACAATTGTCGCATTAGGGTAGTGTCTGTGCCGTCTCTGCATTAGAACTAAGCAGTAAACGGGGCTCTAATGACCTTTGTAGGTGAATGGCCCTAAAACAGCAACAAACAAACAATTACACGGCAGTGGTTGAGCCAACTACGCTATATGGATCAGTGTTGGGCAGTGAGAAAGACTCAGGTCAACAGAATGCAGGTAGCTGAGATGCGACTGCTGCAGTACATGAGTGGGGTGTAGAGAGTAGATAGGATTAGGAATGAGTATAATAGAGGTAGCGTGGGGGTGGTGGACATCGCTGAAAAAGTGAGAGAATAGATTGCAGTGCTATGGGCACGTAATGCGAGGAGATGAGGAGCTCATTAGGTCCATTTGAGGAATGCAGGTGGTTGGAAGCACACGGGGCAGGGGGAGACCAAAGCAGACGTGGGAGCAGGTTGTCCATAAGGATATAGCAGTGTGAGGGGTGGACGGGGAACTCGTGGTAGATGGGAGTGGAGGGCTAGAACCCACAGACTCCACCCTGCCAAAGGCGGAATAAGGGGTTGATGATAAGGCAGGTGCACAAGCATCCCACATTTCAAAATCTGGAAAAATTTTTGCTAAAGTTTCTTTTCTGACTTAGTAGGGGGAAAAAGTTTGTTCGTGTGAACAGCACAATAGCAAAATAAGTGCCACTGCTTCTCGCATTCGAGATTTCAACACATGGCCTCCATCTGAACAATCCCATATGGTTTTAATTGTCACTTCTTTATGCGGGAAAAACTCGAATACGGGAAAAACATTGCCATGTGAACGAGGCCTAAGGTCTCCACCTTCCACGTTCCTAATCTATGATTAGCCCCGGGATCCGGAACGTTCGCCCCCGACATTTCGCCCCTGGGTACTTTTCGCCCCCACACATTTCGCCCCTCGGACGTTTCGCCCCCGAACATTTCGCCCCTCGGATGTTTCGCCCCTGGGAGGGCAAATGGCCGTTTTTTTGTTATTCCGTTTTAGGTAAGGTAAAAATCAAGGGCTAGTGCCAACTGACCCTTGAGTCAATGCCAGCACTTGATTTTTACCTTATTTTGGGCGGTTTTTTTTTTGTTATTCTGTTTTTACCTAGAAAAACAGCATTGTTCGTTCCGACCTTTTTCTGAGTGTTTCAAGGAATAGGTAAGGTGAAAATTCAGCAATTTCGGCAAGAATGCTACGCATTGTGGAGGACATCAACGATAGAAATTTAATAGACTTTCTGAAAGGCATAGCCGAAATATCTGGAAATTCACTTTACCATCTAATAAAAAAAATGATATTAATTTAAAAAAACCACTAGTGCCCTACAAATCAATGTGTTTTCGGCTATATCTTTGCCGACTCCGTTTTTAAAATTCGGACATAAGGTAGCGAGCGACACGCGTATGCGCCAAATTTTACGTTGGTAGTTTTAAGCATCGACGCTGCCGCTATTTTTTTAAGTACAATTTAGCAGACGAACCTCACTTAAAAGACTTTGACGACGTAAATTTTACGTTTTAAGTTTGCGTTTACGTCGTTTACCGGCCATTTACCTTCCCAGGGGCGAAACATCCGAGGAGCGAAATGTGTGGGGGCGAAAAGTACCCAGGGGCGAAACTTCCGTAAACCATTAACCCCTGTTGTTGCTAAAGATGCTCTACCTGGGAGTACCGCAGCCAGGCGTCTGGAACCTGCAGAAATATTGGACGGGTTGTCTTTGGGGGATACTGGCCTACCCCACAGAAGACCCATTATTTTAGAGCAAAAATTAATATATGGTAGCATATAAATTTTACTGCATTTATTCATCAAGCACCATATCAAAAAAATATGATCGAAAATTTCAAACAATTAACCTCGCTCTGAAGCGATATATTCAAGAACCTGGAGAAAATATCACAAATCCCTTTTTTTAAAACATTATGCAAAGATATACAGATTAAAATTTGAGTAACAATCTCATCATAACAATTGTATATTTCGGGTAGCAAATCTCTTCAAAAATTATCACCGGTTAAAAAAAGCTGCAAAATCGCTCTAGGAGGCACCAGATTAATTTGACTTCCAGTGCATAAAAGGATTGAACAGGTAATTAAAGACTGAAGTGTACACCTTACTGAAATAGTCTTGAACATAAACTGGTTTACTTCCAGCAGTAAAATGGATATCAGAGGCACAATCGACACAAGTGACATTCTTCAATTTCACCACTGGATTTAATCCACCAAGGTGTTTATACAGATGTCCAGTAAACTTAATTATATCACCGGATTGCAACTGTAACATGAAATCGGTGTAAGAGTGATCTGCCACTAAGACCACATCAGCTGAATTCCAGTACCCGCCACTAATTTGGACTGTTATCTCGAAATCGTATTTATTAAAATTATTAACGTGGCATTTTTGGTTCATGACATGCTGCAGCACTGAGCACCATTTGAATGTGTACGTTGTCATTTCATCCTGTTGACAATCTTCATACTTCACTCCATAAACACATCGAAGATGTTCAGTCAAAGACGTTGGCAAAACACTAAGAATGTCTTCCAAATTATTGTGAACTGCAGTTATCTTCACCGATCTCACCAGGCCTTCCCAAAATACCGAAGCACCGACAAAATGATGACAACTGTCTTGAACAGTGGCTGTGCTAAACTTGTTCCAAGCTGGCACATGACACAATTCCTGATACGTACTCCAGTTCAGATGATTAACATCTCGTCCACTTTTATTAACAACTAAATGAATATCTTGAAAGGAAGTTAAAAGATGAAAAATGGCGTAGATGCCACAAGCAACTTGAACACTCGTCAGACTTCTCTTCCACAATACTTTGTTCAACGTTTCACGCCGACTGACAAGCCACCTGCCAAGCACCGAGATGCCGATCACTCCTAAAGTGCACAAATAAGTTACTGCATTCGGTGACAACCACAGAAAATTCATCAACCAAACCAAGACATAAATGAGTAAAGATGTCAGTGCAATAATAAGCACAGCAGGCAATAAAATGACGGCAACAAAAATGGCAGAACCACGGACAAGGCCCAACCAAGACGAATTCGGAAAGAAAATCACAATCAGTTGCATCCAAGTCAAAACAACCAAATTAGGCAGCAGACTTTTGTAAGTGCCGTGCCAAGAATCGGTAGCAGCAATCCAGAAGCAGATAAGGATTAAGATTAAAATGATTAAATAGGAGATTGATGCGTTGATAATAATCGGATCCAACGTATCGATTTCCATGTCTGAAAACAGACCAGTTAACGGCTCGAGGAATTTCAGTGCCGTCATTTGTTCCGTGATGGACAATATCCTTACGACTGTCAGGAGAGACGATACGACAGCAAAACTCCAGATCTGTGGGGTGAACGTGTTTAATCCAATCATACTAAGTAGTGTCAGACCACCACATATCACCGTGATTTCCGAAAATAGGATACCGCCAAAACTGCTCAAAGGGTAAATAAGCAACATCACCACGAACGACAGTAGAAACCATTTGTAATGGCGCAGACGACGAGTCCAGAACTTCTTCTCAGCGCAACGGACATTCAGTTCGGGATCGGTGTTAACAAAAATCTGAAGCCACAGCCTAAAGGTGTTATATTGACAGGAATAATAGAGTAGTTGTAGAGTCGAGATGATCATGGCTGTTAACGAAGAATAAAATAGCAATAGTGGCAAAATGAACCACATGGTTTCTAACGAAGTTAGACTAAAGAATAAAACTAGGAATATGGTCCTTAGTTGTTGTAAAGGTAGAAGAGACATTATGATCTGGTCGCCCTGATTTGCAACCGACCTGAATGCTCTTGAGACAGATGAATTCAGACCATATCTTAGTCTGTTGAGAACCTACGAAAAAAAATACAATCTTGTAAAAGAACTGGCAATCATCTTGAATATTAGAACAAAAATCTATCTAATGAAACCATCCTGCACTCAAAGCCTTTATTATCCCATTGTGATATCCAGACCCGGCGCTAAAGGGTCTTTAGCACCTGCCTGCAGTACAGGCTTTGAAGACTCCTGGTGATATCATACATTCAGAGCTGACTCAGAGACATCGATCTTACTGACTTCAGACCAAGGCCCAGTAAATTTCTAAGAAAATTTGATAATAGAATTTCTTTTGGCAAATATTTTGGGGCTACACTGATATCTTCAAGCCCCTGCAAAACATCCAGCCGGCTCTGGGCGCATCTATGGAACTAGAGGTCAGGTATATACTCTTATCCAGAGATGATATTCAACTCAAATGGACTGGGTAGGACCAGTACCACCCTATCAGTTGTTAAGGGAATATTAAATTTCGTCATATTAATTAGCAAAATTCAGTACAACAGACTAACGCCTATAGACGTAATGTGGCAATGCTTTATTGCCTTTCTGCATAGCATTTTGAATTTCCACAAACTGGGAATTGATCCCAGTCCGCCTGCACACCGTGGAGTTGGTGTCTTCCACTTCCTGAGGAAAATCTAAAGAAGACTTTGACTTCAAGAATGAGCGAGCGTACAGGATATTAAATACTTCGAATATCACATCCGCTCTTACGACCTCCAATAAGGTGGTATGGACACGTAATGAGAAGAGGGGAGGAGGAGCTTGTTAGGTCCATTACAGGAATGCAGGTGTTTGTGCACCCGGGACAGGGGTAACCAAAACAGACGTGGGAGCAGGTTGTCCATAAGGATATGGTACTGTGTGGGGTGGACGGGGACCTGGTGGGAGATGAGCAGAAGTGGAGGGCTGGAACCCGCAGACCCGACCCTACCTCTGGCGGGATAAGGGTATGATGATAATGATCTTACGACTTCCAATTGGCAGCAAAGTTGCGTTGGACACACCAGTTCGCGTGAGATCACTGAGGTTAGGCAATGCAGGCCCACGTTAGTACCAGCATGGGTGGTTGGTAAAGAACGTTGGGTGCTGCAAATTTTCCCTCTCCATTATCCTCTACACCTACCTCCTCATCTTCCGCGAGAAATCTCCTAAGGGTTCAGCCTGTTAAGGTTGCTTGGCTTAATCCTTAACCCGTTAGTATTACAAAACGAAGCACAAGTGCAGTGCTGCCGCAAGGGTACATGGCATCCCTAGGCAAAGAATATTTCATGTGCCTCTTATCAATACTCATGCTCATATTCGACATCAGTAAAATACGCAATTAAATAGAACATTAAACAAACGAATTGCAAATTTCAACACCCCTATGCTCTGACGCCCCTAGGTGGTCGCCTAATGGTAAAAACGGCACTGTGTAATTGAGGCGCATGTCCTAAGAATGTTTTTACTCACCATCTTCAAAAAATTCTCGCTTCCTTTTTGCAATAGATTGTCATTTGTTTCCAAAGAAACATTAGGAACGCTTCCATTTGATATTTTACTAGCAATTTGGGTTAAATTATCTTCTGTTAAATATTCGCCTTCAAAAAGACCACCTTCTCGATACCCTGCGAGAGTAAAAAAACTTCTTTCATTAAAGATATGCCATAAATATCAAACCAAAAGATGGTATCAGAAAAGAGAATGCTGAAATGATAACAAGAAAATCGTAAGAAAAACTTGCATTTCGAAAATGATGCCTCAGCTTTGTCTTCAGCACTTCCATTATTGTCTTCACTGTTGCTAGACGCTAATGTAGCATCAGTTTCTGCAAATTAGAAACGTGACTTGTAAAAATTTTGTATTTTAAACATTTTAGCACCAAGAAGAGGGTAAAACAAGCAAAAATTAATGTACCTCCATGTGTGAGATCCTTCAGTTTTGACCTCAACTGCAACGTCGTAACAAACTCTTGTCCAAAAGGTGTTAATACTGTGAATAAATTTCGAGCTGCAGCTCTGAATGCTTTCTCTTCGTCCGGCATAGTTAAGCTTGCTTTTACAATTTCTAAATTATCTTCAGTAATTCCTGATAAATGCAAAGATAATTTGGAAATGTTCATTTGATTCTCCAACTGTTCTTTGCTATTATTATTATTATTACCTGTGCCTGACTTGAAACATTTCTTCAGTAGGGATGTTGCTTCCTCATTTCCTTGTTCGGATGCTTTCATCAGCCAATAGACTGCCCTTGAAGTGTTTCCAATCCAATCATCACTGTCTTCGGCCTCTTCTAATAAGTGCTTTGCAACCACAACTTGACTCTCACAACATCCATCTTCAGCAAGTTGACTTCGAAGCTTTCGCAACGTACCGTGAGGCCCTTCTGCAAACAAAATATAAAACTACGAATAAGCACATTACTAGTCTTTTACAATGACAATGCGGATCAAGTTGCAGTATTCTTCTTTTCTTAAACCAAATTCAAAAGTTACTACAGGAACGAATGTCCTCTGAGCTTGAGTGAAATAAGTAGAGACATAAGGTACGAATAAGGAAGATTAAAACAACTGGAAGAGAAAAAGCCAGAAGAGAAGAAACTCGAGAGTGAAAAAACGGAGATGGTAATGCAATCCGGGGCATGGAATTCGAGGCTACCTCGACTATTTTGGGAACGGGGTGTGTAGTAGTCAAATTGAGACTATGGTTCACTCCAGCTTCACTGGCTACGCATATATCGAACAAATGCGACTGAATAACATTAATATTATCGTAGGATGGTAACAAACTTTTAAATCGGGAAATGTGGATATTTCATGGGGTTATTATTGTCACGGAATAGTTACCTTATGTAAATGCAGGGGTATACCAATGCAGGAACTCGGGCATGGACATACTGCAATATGTATAGGCTCAAAATGCATAAAACAACTCAATTGATTTTAAACTTAATATATTTATCCAAACATTTCGTATTCATAGTTTCTCGTCATTAAGAAATCACATTCATAACTGCGACATAAAATAAACAACACTCATGTTTGTAAACATGTGCAAGATAATCCCCTATAGCAGCATCTATACACGGACGTATGCGGTGAATCGTTTCAGTAGAGGAATAAATTAGAATGGTCACGATTAGTAAAGTAAATAAATATTAAAATAAAAAAGAGGCTTAGAAACATACCTTGTACATGCCATTGCTTTCGAACACGCACAATTCCTGACATATTAAATAAAATTCCGGTATTAAACCATCAAACACATTGCTTGAAGCAGACTACTGATTGCCAGCACTCTCAGCAGTGTTGCCAGATTGTGCTACTTTTCAAGTGTCCCTGCTACAAAAAATTCAAATTGGGCGACACGCTACTTTTAATTTTCTGCGAGCTATAAATCTTTAAAATACGCTACTTATTATATTCATATATAAAGGTGTAAAGCAATTTGGACACACCAGTTCTCGTCTAATAACTGAAGTTAAGAAACGCAAGCCCAGTTAGTACTGACATGGGTGGTCGCTCGGGAAAGCTGGGTACTGCTAATACCCAATAATCGTCGCATTAGTGTAGTGTCTGTGTAGTTTATGCATTAGAACTACACAATGGACGGGTCTCTAATGACCTTGTAGTTGACGGGACCTTAAACTCCAACAAACAAATATAAAGCAATCATCATCATCATACCTCAATCCCACCTGTGGTAGGGTCGGGTCTGTGCGTTCTTGCCCTCCACTCCCGCCAATCTCTCACCAGGCCCCCGTCCACACTACCATACCCTTAGCAAAGCAACTCCTAATCCTTTTCCCGCCTATGGGAGGGTCGGGTACTCATTTTTTCCCTCTGAATGGACATAGGGCGGTATATTTGTCATAGTTTTTTCTGCAGCCGGTTGCCGGTCAAAGCTGCACTCCTACGCTTATTTATCGTAGGTCTAGTGTTCGTTGGGGAATGCTACCAACGCCAGGGGGGCGAGCTCCTACACCTGGAAATTTTGCCTCATCTACCCGTTGCGTAGTAGAGAGGGGTCTTTTACGTGCAAGTGCCATCGCACACCTACACGGGACCTCGGTTTTACTTCTCATCCGATAGAAGGCACACTCGCGGCCTCTCTCTCGCCCGAAAGAAGCCGACCCAAATCGGTCCAGTATCGAACGTAGAACTACTGACGCAGTTGCCGAGCGTGCTAACCACACGAATTTTCATCGAATTTTCCGTTAAAATTTTGGAACTGAAGCTCTTTCTGAGTTGCGAAAGATGTAACTGAAGATAAACCTGAGCGTGTATGGGGGTATTTGGTATTCAGATCTGGCAACACTGCATCTCAGCACCCATGGAACTACATTGCGGTATAATGGAAGTTGAACGGGACCAAGCCCACCTGGAAGGAAGTGTTAGAGTCGCGGATGATTTTTATTTCCGCTGTAAGGCCCAAGTCGATTGAAATTGTATGACCTGGACGTGATTTTCGAATTACTACAATGTAGTAGGTTATATTTCGATTATTTGTATAATTTAATATCAATTAGATGACATTGTTTAATCATTCCGAAAAGTGTTACTGAATCACTGAGAAATTGATGGAAAAATGAGAGCTGATGCGTGGGTACAAGTTGCGGATCAAGAGAAGTTTGGCGTTGGTAAGAGACAGAGCCGTGATTTTCCAAAGTGGCTAGTCAAACATTTTGTATAATTTATGACTGAAATTTTGAAAATCATTTATACATATTGTTAGACACTAGGTTTTTTATTACTTGTTTGACGGCTTAAGACATTATCAAAATGTTTGTGAGATCGACCGGAAAGGGTTTAACAGACAACCTGTTGCATGTTGCTATGTCCCGTGGATGGAGGAAGCTTGCATTTATTTTCATTTAAAATCAACTGTATTTTGACAATTCACTTAAACCCCCCATTTAAGTTAATTTTCGTAGTGGTTATCCACCACGATACCATATAGGTCCTATACCCCACCTATATAACAATTAAGGAATCAGGCATCGATTACTCATTAACTCTTATAGACCGTAATTTAGGAATTAGTCACCTTTCAAAGGCGGCTACATTGCAAACAGGAGGCGTTGATGAAATATTGATAAAGATACTGAAAGTTTTTAACTGACATCCGATTTAAAAGATGGGGGTGATTAATGCAGAGCAAATCTTTAAGGGTGTGTACCTGAATTATGCAATAAACATTTAGTGAAATATTGAGAGCAGGATCTTATTTTTCTGTATACTTTAAATGCAATTGGAACAGCAACACATCCGTTCTCTTCATTTTTCGCGCGGCTTTCAAATTTGAATACACACCTACCACATTGTTACATGCTCTTAAGAGGCGACAATAAAAAGATTTTGACTTCCAATTGACATCCAACAACTGTCATTGTGAATGACCATCAACTACTCCCCCGTCTTCCTATTACCCCCGCTAGCTTTTCTATTCTTGAATATCTGTAGGTCCTGGGTGTCCCACTTGTCATATGCGGGAAACTTAAAATTGATGGCAGTCTTTCATTTGTCAACGATAATCATAATTATCATGTGTTGCGATACCTTAAATGACATAATCTATTTTTTGCAGCGATATTTTCACTTTTATATGACAAACCTCATTGGTTGCAATTATACTATGGCGATCCTATACATATTTTGTTGGAAAATGGAGGTATGTTTCTTTATAGTAATTTTTAAAACCTATTTTTGTGTTTGTCACTCACTTTATCATGAAAAATGGCTTGCAGTTTTCTGATGCACCATAAAACTAGTTTAATTCTTTTCTTCCAAAAATGTAGATTGGTATTATGGTTACTGTACGAGAAGGCGTGCAGTTAAGGGCATTTTTCCAAAGGCCTATGTTCATATAAAAGATGCCATAGTGGAAAAGAGTGGGTGAGTAACTTTTACTGGTAAATTGTTAAGGATACTTCTAAAACTGTATGCTACTATAAATGACAATGCCTTACGTTTACTTTGATATGTAGGGCAGATGAAGTTTTGCTTGCCAAAGAACCTGGTATTGCCCAGGAGATATCAGTTATTCTTCGAGAATGGGGGAGTATTGCCAAACAGTACTATGTTGTAAGTAGTGTAGTTTAAAATATATCCGAAATATGATGAGATTAAAGCGTATAATGTGCGTATTTTGTTTTTCAGAGCAGAAATTCTGATTTTGATAAAATTAAAGAGAGAATGTATGAATTAATAGATATTAGAAAGCGCATTTTGTCTGGAACATTACCAATTGATGAAGCCAAAGAGATTAGACAAAAAGCCATCTCGATAATAGATATTGGAAATTGGTACGTTATGAACTTGAGAAATAACTGAAATCACTAATATGCGTGTAATGCTTAGGACATACAGATAGTAGCTGGTGCTAGTGAAATATGGTAATCATCATCGTACCCGTCCACTCCACACACTAACATATCCTTATAGACAACTTGCACCCACGTCTGCATCGGTCTCCCGGCTCCTGCCATGCACCTCTCCCTCATTTTTTTCCGTGATGTCTCCCACCCTAGGCTACCTCTAATATACCCATTCTTAACTGTCAGCTCTCGAAATACCCACTCATGTACTGCAGCATTCGCATCTCGGCTACTTTCATTGGAACGGAACCCTTTGGAGCATTTAGACTTCTCGCGGAACCCTTTGGAACATTTAGACCTTTTGGGGAACCCCATACAGTGATAGAAAAAAATATTAATTGATACAGGTGTGTGTTAGCATAAGCAGTTGAATTCGTGGCCTAATGTTTGAGAGAGACATCCGAAGTTCATTTTCGACAGACAAAAGTCGTTCTCGTTTCTTGTGTTTTCATTGATATTTTTATATTTTACCTTACCATTGGCGGAACCCTTGGGCGGACCTCATGGAACCCTGGTTGAAAAACACTGCTCTGATCTATGTAGCATAGCTGGCCGAGTCACTGCCCAGTAAAACTTCCCTTTCAACTTAATTGGGAACCTTCTATCGCACAGAATTCCGCTTGCCTGTCTCCACTTCAACCATCCCTCATTGATTCTATGGATCACATCACAGTCTATCTCTCCATTGCTTTGGAACGTTGATCCTAAGTACTTTACCTCGAGAGTACGTCACCATTATTTTCCTGTCCTTCCCAACTGAAAGCTGGATACTCTGTCATCTTCATGTTTATCTTTAACCCTCCCGTTTCTATCGCTCCTCGAATATCGTTTAGGCCCTTCTCTACTTGTTCTGTGCAGTCATTAAGTTTTCCAATATCGGCGGCAAATACCTTGCACTGAGGACCTCATTTCTCTACTCCTGTCAGCAGGTCGTCCATAACCAGAATGAAAAGGTATGGACTTAGGGCTGAACCTTGGTGTACCCCTACCTTCACTGGGACGCCGCCAGTATTCTTTACCCTGACTATGGAACCGTCATACATATCCATATTTTTGTTTGCTCGCTCAGGACCCAAAAAAATCAGAAATTTTCTAAGGAGAATAAAATATAAATGTAATTACATTGTGATGGAAACTGTCTTATTTTTGTTAGTGACAGAGCCCCTGCCGACAAACCCATCAACCACTTTTGGGTGGCGTGGCACTCCAAATATTAATACGACTTTTAACATTTTGATTTCAAGGCAATGCCATCTAGATTTAGTTGTTCGGGACGAAAATGGAAATATATTAAATCCTGATTGTACCGGAACAATTAATCTTTATCGCCAGCATGTATCAGCTGCTGAACGAATAAAGAAGGTTAATAATTATGGTATCTTTCTTCATCTTTTGAATGCATATAACATGCTGATCATTGAGTCTGCTTTCCTTTGTCTGATTAGAGTAATCAAAGAGATAATCGTCATTCAACACTGTCTTCAGTTTCACATAATTTATATTTAGCTATAAAAAATTTTGTTTGTAAAGTTGTAGACGATCCTCAGTTAATTATGACTCTTTATGACGCCAGTGGAGGAGCCTTTATTAGGTACTTGAAATAAATGATAGACAATTTTGATCTTCATTTTACTGATTAACATCTTGTTCTTTCTCGTAGTGAACACTATGTTGTTAAATGGTCGAACACTCAGTTGGATTTAGATAGGTTAAACAATATGAGAGTAATTTTTACTGTATGTATCGTTTTTAAATATTGAAATATTTTTTTCCTATTATTAACGTTTTTTTTCCTTGTAGGACTTAGGTTCGAAAGATCTGGAAAGAGAGAAGGTGTTTTTAGTCTGTCAGATTGTGAGAACTGGTAAGTTTGATTCTGAAGGTGAATTTGAATCTTAAAGATCGTTGTTAATGTTATTTCGAAAAAAGGTCCAATGGAACTCAAAGATTCAGAACACAAGAAAACAAAGAAGACTGATGAAGGAGTGCGACGACCGCTAGGCGTTGGAGGTAGAATTAAAATTTGTAAAACTGTTAGCATTTTGATATTAGTTGAATTTCATAATACTGCATCATTACCCAACTGCCTATATCGAAATATACTCCAATTTTTTTTTAATTTCAAACTGTTACTCGTCGGCTCAAAGTGTCTACTAAATTATTTTCTTTATTTACATTTATTTCTCTGCTCGTGCTGTATTAGTTTTGGATATAAGTAAAGTACTCCGTGGAGAATTTGATGATGAGGAAAAGCACCATTTTGTTCCTTTTATACAGTGAGAGATTTAATATCTTGTAACTGCTGTAAATGTCAACTGAATTGATATTCATGCTAATAAATTTATGTAGATGTGGTGAGCGAGAATTTTTGGACCCACTCACAAAGAAGTTAACTGCAATGAAAGAAGCTTCAATCAAAGAACATAAAGGACAAGGCCTTTGGGTTACTTTAAAGATGCTTCATGGTGATTTGAAGCAGGTATTAAATGAAACAGATTATTTGTCATATATCCATAGCATGTTGTGTTTTGTTTAGATCGCTCCAAATTGTACCCTTTACTTCTTAGGTCAGAGAAGCGTTTCCTCATCTCGTATCGTCTACAACGCACATAGCTCGTAAGATGGGTTTTCCAGAAATTATTTTACCAGGTGAAGATATCAAAGAAACTATTGATTGGTTTCATATCAGATGCATGTGATCAGGCGCTGTGTAGCCTAATTTTTTCAAGATTAACATTAATATAATGGTCTAAAGTTACTAATTATTTTATCTGGTTTCAGGCGACATTCGAAATGATTTATATCTCACTATGGTTTCTGGGGAATTTTCAAAAGGGGCGAAAACGTCTGACAAAAATGTTGAAGTAACTGTAAGGGCTTGTGATGAAAATGGAAACATTATACCTGTAAGTGTTTTTTCTTTGGCACCTTCGTTGGTCTTTTCTTGTGCTATTATAATATTACTTTGTAGAATGTTATTACTATTGGCGCTGGAGTAGAAAGTGTGAGCGAATATCACAGTGTAGTTTATTACCATGAAGATAAACCAAAGTGGTATGAAACCATTAAGGTAATTATACAGTTGTAATATGTCACGTAGCATTTTTAATGCAGTCAGTTTTGTAGACCATTGTTTTGCTACTCTTACAGGTTGCTATCCCTATTGAAGCATTTTACAGTGCTCATCTTTTGTTCCAGTTTAAACATAGGTCGTCCAGTGAAAGTAAGTTTTCTTATTATATTCTATTTTTCTAGATACTAGTCAATTACTAGATATAGTATACATTTCGAAAATGTAGATTCATTGCATCATAGTGAATGTGTTTCCCTTAATATTCCTTGCTAATGGCATATGTCTATGACTAGCCTTATTCTTCATTTGAAAGCGTCAATTGTTTTTTCCAATTAAAATTTCAAATTTATGTTTTTTAGACAAAGATAAAGGTGAAAGGCCATTTGCGATATCATTTGTAAAATTAATGCAGCCAAATGGAACCACTTTAAAAGATGAAGAACATGATTTGTTAGTTTACAAGGTGTGTCATTGCTATTGCTATGTTTTTTTTATTTATAATTCTTTATTCACCATTTTCACTTAATGTTGAATGTTTTTTTTAAAGATTGAGAAAAAATACGAATTAAAAGATGCACTATATTTAAATTTGCTATCAAAGAAAGGGAGCGATGTTACTCGACGCAGCATCAGTGATGCTCACTCGAAAGTGTCCTCTAAAGATATTACATTAAGCACGAAGGACTCGTTTCAGATATCATCACTTGTTTGTTCTACAAAATTAACTCAGAATGGTGTGTAGTATATTTTGTATTAAATACATATACATTTGATATTGTAATATTTAATTATATTGTTTGGCGATATTTGTCTTCTCGTAGTTGATTTGTTGGGTCTGTTGAAGTGGAGAGATAATCCAAATAACTTGGAGAATAGTTTGAAAGCATTAATGAAAGTAGATGGTGAAGAGGTAGTGAAGGTATGTATTCTGTACATCCTAGGTTCTACTTTCATTTGATTAAATAATGCAATTATGCGCTCATCCGTTTAGTTTCTGCAAGATACATTGGATGCCTTATTCAATATTTTAATGCAGAGTGATAATTTAACTGAAAATTATGATCGGCTCGTTTTTGATGCTTTAGTAAGTTTGAATTGTGAAATGATATGTTGGAAGGACTAGTCAGTCGTTGACAGTGTTGAAATAATTCTTATAGGTTTTTATTGTGAGCTTAATAGCAGATCGAAAATATCTTCATTTTCGACCTGTGTTAGATTCTTATGTGGAGCAAAATTTCTGTGCAACTTTGGCCTACAAGTAACTTAATATAATAATCAAGTAATTGCTTCGTATAAGCTTGAAGTCTATCTAATAATGCAAATATGTTGAATTTTGTAGAAAACTTATTCCTGTTTTGATGACCTACATTGACTCTGCTGATGACCCTGGTCAAGAATGTTTGCTCAAAACATTGAAATGTTTGCAGTATCTTATTAAATTCATTGTTCGATCTAGAATGCTATATTCCCAGTGAGTATATCCGTCTTGATTTTAAACAGACCTTGAATTTTTTGTTCTACGATGTTTTTTTTCTAGAGTTAATGAGGGGGATGACGAAGAAGAATTCAGAACTCTCTTTAAACAACTTTTAAACTCTATTGGTGTTATGATGTCCTTAAGAAATGATAATACTTTAACAGCTCAAGCAGCCTGTCTGAAATTTCTTCCAAATGCTATTTCTGATGTTGTTCAAGTTTTTGATCCTGAAGAATTTAGGTATGCATATATTTTATGACACTGCCTATTCAAAGTCTCTAGAGAATACTTTTTTACATTTTTTTTTAAATTTAGTATGTCGCTAGTCACGTTCCTGAACAGTATTCCAGATAATAGACTTGTAAAACAGAAGCTCATGTCTGTAAATGAAATTGTCCAGAGTTGCCTGTTTGATCTTCCACGTGTGTTTTGATTTCTAAGTTTAATTTTATGTGCTTCATTTAAGATATGTATGACGCGCAACTGTTGTTAACGCTGTTATTTTTCACTAGAATGCCGTGCTATACTCTTACCGCAAATAATTGAAAAACATGTAAAACCTGAATTAAAACTACGAGTCGAGACTCCTGGGAAGTCTGCGGAAATTTTTTCTGAATTGGAATTGAGTGTTCAGATTTTGAGTGATATTTTGGAAATTCTACATGGACAGCTTGTGGTTAGTTGTTATAATATGTGTTCAATCTTTTAGACTTTATCGTACTTATTATATGATTCATTTTCAGGGAACTATTAATGAGGATATAACAATCTTAATGACACTAATATTTCGCACTGTTGTAAAAATGGTCATTGGAATGGATCGAAGCGTAACTCTTGTTGTACGATACTCATCTATATTTGTTCTGTATTTCAATCATTAGAATGGTGAACTAAAGTAGCTATCTGTTTTTAGGGGAACTTGGTGGCGATAATGATTTCTATGTTGAGACAGATGAAAGCTGCTCATTATGAAAAATACATCGAGTGTTTTAAAGGCAACAAGGATTTACTTGACTTTCTTATAGAAATCTTGATGGTCTTCACTGATTTAGTAAGCAAACCTGTATTTCCCAAAGACTGGAATGAAATGATTATGCTGCAAAACAGGTAAGTTGTATTGTTGCTCTAATCACGGTATGTCTAAAATTTCCAACTTGCGTTGTAAATTATATTTCCCGTCTGCAGGGTCATTCTTAAAGCATTATGGCATTTTTCTCTCACTATCAGAGATGTCTTTTTTAATCCCTTTGAGAAACAGGTTAGTATGATTTAAATAATTTTTGACATAAAATAATTGCCACGTGAAGGAATTTCTAACATCATTGTACTGGAATTAAGTTTATTTCAAACTTATTAGTGTTGATATGTTGTAGTCGAAATTAAAGTTTATAAAATTTATGTATACGTTTGAATTATGTAGCATCTCACCGTCTTGTCTAATAGGTTTGGAATAATTTCTTTCATGCTGCTATTTGCTTTTTAACTCAAGATTCTTTGCAATTGGAGAATTTTACTGAAAACAAACGGAAAAAAATAGTGTCTAGGTAATAAATTCCTCTAACATCTCGTTTCCATGTTATTATGCGAATCCCATTATTGGTTAACATGTCATGGTGTGATTTCTAATTTGAGGAACATTGAGGTTCTTAATACATACCTTTTTCCATTTTAAAATTCTTTAGATATCAAGATATGCGGAGAGAAACTGGACATCAGATTAGGGCCATGTGGTTTAATTTGGGTGAGTTGCAATAGTGTCTGATTCTGTGCTATTACTTTAAAGGGAAATACTTTAATTGTCTTGGAACCTATTTAAATGGTTTATTAATTTCTTTTAGGTCAAAACAAAATTCATTTTGTTCCAAGCATGGTTGGAAGGTTTTTAGAAATGACTCTAATACCAGAAAAAGAGCTTCGAGGAGACACCATATCAATTTTCTTCGACATGATGCAGTGTGAATTTTATTCGTCAAGAGATATATTCACATCATCTGGCGAATACAAGGGTCATCCTGGTTCCAAAGAAAATATTAAGGGAAATTTTCAAGAGGTATTATGAGTTGAATTACGAATTATGTATTGTCGGAAAATTGATGTACTTTGAAAAATAACTTTTAGTTCGAGAAAGAGATGATCACACAGTTGGATGCGCTGATTCCAGGTGGTAGAGGTGATAAAGATTATGGACGTCAGTTTTCAGAAATGTAAGTTACTTACTCCTTTAAACATATGTAACTATGAGTAATTCTCCTCACTTACTGACTTTGAGAACCTAGTAGGTTTTTTTTTTTGGATGTATACGCTATAATGATTTATCTTATATTTTATTAGAATGTCTGAATTATGCTCAAAGCATTCCATATTACGAGAAGCTGGTAATGACTTCGTGAAAACTGTGACGGAATTATTGGGTTATCTATTGGAGTATCGTGACGTTGTTCAAGAAGAGAGCATGGAAAGCCGCTTGAGCTGCATTGTTAGCATAATGGTATTGTGGATTTTTAGGGTTTATTCACTGATGTAAAAATGTCTCCACAAATTGTCATCTTCAAATCTTTAATGGATACATGTGTTCTATGTTCTTCATAGGATTTTTATTCGAGAATTAGTCGTAAAGATATGTACATTCGTTATTTGAATAAGTTGTGCGATTTGCACGTTGAATTGAAGAATTATACAGAAGCTGCTTTTGCTCTAAAGTTGCATGCTAATTTATTAAAGGTTGGTAAATAATTGTGCCTTGCAATGCCATGTTATACAGAGATTCTTCCAACTGCTGACCTGCCTATTTTTGTAGTGGTCTGACGAGGAATTGCCTCTCATGTTAACCAATGAAAAGTATCAGAACTGTAAAACTCATCGAGCTCTTAAAGAGAGCTTGTACGTTGACATCTGTGGCTATTTTGATAAAGGAAAAGTATGGCGATAGTTGCATTCGTAAAGAGCATATTTATCTCTTAAGTGATAATTAGTGTGCCAAATAATAAATTTTAGATGTGGGAGGCCAGTGTGGACCTGTGCAAGGAGCTACAACACCAATGTGAAAATGAAACTTATGATTATCATAGATTAAGTCAATTGTTGGTAAGATGCAAATGATATGAAATTTTGGCATATTAGTTTAGTTTAAATATTAGTTTGAATATGACATCGTTTCAATATAGTAGTAGGTTTTAAAGGCAATTTTTAAATTTATAATTTCTCTTAGCAAGAAATGGCAAGGTTTTATGATAAGATTGTAAACGATTTAAGGCCAGAGCATGAATATTTTAGAGTTGCTTTTTATGGAAAAGGATTCCCTTCACTGTTTCAGGTAAATTAATCCTGTTTGTGATTGTCTATGTGACGGTGATGCTGTAAGATGTCATTGTGGTGTTGTAATTTAGTGAATTTGTTTATAATTTCTAGAACAAAGTGTATATATTTCGTGGTAAAGAATATGAGAAGTTGGATGAATTCAGTGGACGGTTGCAAAATTCTTTTCCGAAGGCTCAGGTGAGAAAGTCTTGTATAGTATAAAGTGATTCCTAGTTTTCAGAGTTTTGCTCTTAGTCTGCTAGTCCAATTGTTGTATTTTAGTTGTCGTTAGTAGTTCTTGTATGTTTCTAGGTGATGACAAAACTAGTTTCACCAGATATTGAAATTCTTAACTCAAATCTTCAGTGTATCCTTTCAAGTTTGGCATGCTATTAGTTCAGTGTAATTTAAATATATTAAAAGTTCTTAACTTTAGAATTCAGATCTTCAAATTAATAAAGTAGATCCTATAATGGAAAGTAGGATGAAGAAGAAATTTCAAGGCAAAACCGTTCATCCAAAGATATTAAGGTACAAAAAAAGATGTCAAGTAATAAAAAAACATTTCTCTTCCAAATAAATAACTTGAGTTCTTTTCAATTTCTTTCACACAGTTATTACAAGGTTAATGATGTGCAAACATTTACTTATTCACGACCGATACGAAAGGGAAACAAAGATAGCAGTAACGAATTTTCAGTGAGTTCAAAAAAAATTTATGCAGGTTCTTACTTACTCACTTTTCAATGGCATGATGTGGTGTCGTGTTGTTTTCAATAGAATCTTTGGGTTGAAAAGACTACTATGAAAACAACGTGCCCTCTTCCAAGCATTTTACGGTGGTTTCCAGTGAAGTCCTACACTATAGTAATAATAATGAGTTGGTTAAAAGCGATACAAGTGTGCCATTCGCAATTGACTTAAATTTTCTCACTGATTGAATTTCGTTCCTTAGATTGAAATGAGTCCTTTGGAGAACGCCATTGAAACAATGGAAGAAACAAATAGAAAGATTTCCAATAGCATTGCAGCGCATAAAATAGAACCGAATTTACCAGTTAATCCTCTTGGAATGCTACTAAACGGGATTGTGGATGCTGCTGTGATGGGTGGCATATCCAACTATGAAAAGGTATTGTCTCATCAATTGACAGGCATTTCTAATAGTTTTATATAAAATGTTACTAGTTTGAGAATATTAAATTATGCAAACACAAATCATCTAAGTTCCAATTTTACTGTTCAAATGTCGCCAATAATTGTCACCCTAAGTGCTATAGACCAGTTTCATTAACGAGTGCTGTATCCAAGGTTTTTGAACATATCCTATTCTCCTCTATAATGGGATATCTGGAAAAGAGTGGCATCCTTAGCAACAATCAGCATGGGTTTAGGAACGGGAGGTCATGTGACCCCCAAATGGCTTGCTTGATGGATTATATTCAAAGGGCTTTAGACAACAGAAAGCAGGTTGATGTTGTATTCTTAGACTTTGAACAGGCTTTTGTCATGGTGCCCCATGATAAGCTGATTTCAAAAATGTCAAGTTTAGGGATACATAGTAAGGTTACTCAGTGGGTAAGGTCCTATCTGCTTGAAAAGACAACAGAGGGTAATGTACAGGGGTAGTGCATCTGAATGGAAAGCAGCCACATCAGGGTTCCCTCAGGGAAGTGTTTTGGGTCCTTTGCTGTACATTCTCTATGTCAGTGGTCTTCAAACTTTGTCGACTCATGGAACCCTTAGAACTATAAGACGTTTTGGGGGAACCCCATCCCACCTTTAGAAAAGTGTATCTTGCCGCTGCGAACGAATTTTTATTTTGACTCGCGAAACCCCCAGCGATGTATTGCGGAACCCTGGGGTTTCGAGGAACACAGTTTGAAGACCGCTGCTCTATGTGAATGACATAGGACTTGACATTAGTTCCTTCCTTGAACTATTTGCAGATGACACATGTACTGCTTGGGTATTAGATGAGGGGTTATCATCCTGTGCACAATTACAACAGGATCTCGATAAGATTAACAATTGTTGTGTAAAATCGGAATTGCCATTAAATCTGAAAAAGTGTAGGATTCTTACGATATCTAGATCTAGGAAGCTACTTGATTTTGATTACTATATAGGTGGAGTTAGGGTTGAGAGAGTTGGGACCCATAAGCACCTTGGAATAATTTTAAATAGCCAAGGTACCTGGAAGGATCATATTAGTAAATTGGTTGGGAGGGCTGGTCAATTCCTCCGTCTGATTAGTAGGGTCCTTGGGGACAGCACAAGGGAGGTGAAAGAAACAGCATATATTTCAATGGTGCGACCAATTTTGGAGTATGGTAGTCCAATTTGGTTTCCCTTCAGGCAGGAATTATCTTGGGAGATTGGAAGGATACAGAGGAGGGCAGCAAGAATTGTACTCCACAGGAATTGTACTTTATCAGACTGCTGCTGCTGGGGTGTGATGGACCTCTGGTTGGATGTGTGTCCCTCGCTAAGTACAAAGGGAGAAAGGATCATTCGTATAAATTGAAGGAGATTAGGGCACAGACAGACCCATATTACTGGTCTTTCTTACCAAGGACTATTCGGCAATGGAATAGCCTTAGTGAGGATAAGGTGGAGGGCCTCCTAAAAAGAAACCCCACTATTACTAGTGTTGTAGAGGGATCACGAGAATTTTAGCCTAGGGTTTTGGGAGCTTTATGTTAATGTATGTTAGGAATGAGAGTTGGTCTCTCCACTGCCATATTGGCCAAATAAGGCTGCTTGCAGTGTAGTGAATTAGAATTAGATTCAAACACCTTTCGTAAAGTAGATTTAAAATTCTGAAATTATTCTGCATCCTCAAAGGGGGTCGTTGAGATAAAAAGTTTGGCAACCACTTCGTTAGATAGATCCTGTGATGAAAATTAAAATGATTAAAAACTTAATTATGCAGCATATGTATTGTGAAAGAAAGACTTTTTGCACCTGGATATCCTTGTTTTAAAATCGAAGTCTGATTTGATTAATCACTCTCAATTCACTGCTTCTCGTTTTCTTGTTTTTCAGGCATTTTTCAATGATCAATATTTAGTTGAACATAGTAATGATCAGTTGAAAGTGCAAAAATTAAAGGATTTAATTGCCGACCAAGTATGTGTAAACTATTTGAACGTCGCATAGCTTCAAAATGGTAAACTTGTACATTATCTTCACACAAAGCCTTTATTCCTTTAGATTCCTCTTCTAGAAGTCGGAATATCAATTCATAAAGTAAAAATTCCAGATGCCTTGAAACCTTTTCATGAAAAATTGACAGTTTGCTTCACTGAAATGAAGAAAAGCGTTGAAGAAAAATATGGGAAACGGGTACATTTTCTTTTCGTTCCGTGTGCGCTTGATTTTACCTTTTAATAACATGTTTTATTTTTAGGTGTCTCATTTGTCAAATATTGAAGTTGCGACTCCTTTACGGTTAAACAGGCCGTCTATAGTTGAAAGCCATGTATCTACAAAGAGTCTTCCTGATATCAACAACATTGGGCATGAAGTGTAAGTTTAAAGTTTTCTTCAAGCGATAATTTGGAATTATTGCATTTATCATTTTGCCAAATTACTACAAATTTGTGGACTCCCTTACGTTGTTTAAAATTTGTACTTCATGTTGTTTTAATCACGTATGAGACACTCACACAGCTTCAATATGCATGCTGCTTTCCATTCCATCCATGTTCAATTGGCGTAAGAAAATCTTGGTGTTTCTTGTGAATGCTGAGGATTTTGTTTTGCATGTTTTCCGGTATATGGTAGTCAATATTTTCCATAACCTTACCCAGGTTTGTGATATGCTGTTTTGCTCATGAATTAACAGAAAAGATGAGAATTCGTTTTGCACATGAGGTTTAATTTTCTTATTATAAACTCAATAACATGTTGGGCTTGTATTGTTGTTGGTGCATGATTAGCATGGAAACGATTATTTACACCTTTGACATTTTTTCACCTTTCAGAGAAAAAGCGAGGTTAACTGTCAATCTTAGGTAATACTTGTTTATTAAACATTTAGAAACTTTTAATTTGACTCTTTTAAAAACGTTTTGATTTTTAAGTATTGAATGCATGAAAGTTTTTATATTTTAATCCAATTTCATGCATGATATTTATTGTAGAATGCCTTGTTTATCCACAGTTTGTTAGTATCTTGGGGTAGGCCTGCTTGATTTTACTTTATGCTACCTCACTAATATCGCACATTAGAGGTCAGGGTATCCTCCAGTCTAAATTGGCCAAATATAACGCTGTATTAGAGCAAATTTGAGTCGTCCAGTTGGAATTAAGTCTAAAATGACCTTAGAAATTAAGTTCATGACTATTCATTCTCACGCTATATCGGTTTAGATATAATTGCGACTATTTCAAGTTATTCATTTCTTTTGTCTGGATGTTGGATCTAATATACAACTGACCACTCCATAAAATGAAAGAGCAAAAAGCAAAATAGTAGCTTTAATAAAATCAATTTCTACCGCGTTGTTCGTTACTCAAGTCTTTGGCATTCATTACCGTGTTTTCCACGGCGATTGTTTGTGCGGACCTTCCTTTAATGGCGAATTTTCGAGGTAGGCGTGAGGGTCTCAAGCCTCCTCCTAAACTTCTGGATCCGCGACTGCCTCCCTTTACTAGTTTTTAACGTAGGTAACTTTATTGACTTGGTGCAACCACTGACTGACTAAAACCTTTTTGGTGACATCTTTTCTTGCACATCTTGGCGATTTGCTCTACTGCCGTCCCCCACTATTATCACTTTTTTTTCTTTCTGAACGACCCAATAGTTTAGCCTTGGTTAGAAAGAAATTTATATTTCTGTTATTTATTTTTGAACGTTTTTCACCTGTAATTTAAAATTTAATCTAGTTGCAGTCTCTCAAACTGTGTGTTTTTACAGATCTCAACCAGCATTTTCTCAAAAGTTGTCTCCGGCATTAAGAGTTCAATCGGTCTTTATGAAGCCCATTCAGTCACCTACCAAAACTTTAAAGAAGAGTAAAGACGCCAATGCAGTTCTGCGACGCAGTTCAGGAAATATCTTGAATTGGCAAACAGAAGCATTGCCACAATCCCAGTCGCACTGGTACGATATAAAGGAGAGTTCACAACCTGTAATCGAACTCAATCAACAGGTAAGGCATAGGCATATATTTTGACAATCTGCATCTATTCAATGCTGAAAATTTATAATTAAGTCTACTAAAGATTCTCATCCTTTAAATTAAAAGTCCTTTAAGTCCACAATTGAAGGTTGGATCCTGGCCGAGGTTAATGACTTGTTGTCGACGAGAAGGAAGTCTTAAGTTCTCCTTCCGCCTGATGAGAAAGTCATGGCCGAGTAGTGTGGATCATATATCCCAGAAAAGGAACCTTTTCTATATGTTTATCGGCAATAATTCCTAGAGTTGGTACTGTTCGTCCCCTGGTGTCATTGAAGGGCATTGCTCCCCAACGATGAACATAGGGCTAGCGATAAATAAGTAAGAGCTTATGGTATTAGGTCGGCAACTGGCTGTGCAAAAATACTATCTAGCAATTGCCTGAATTTCGATGGGGCACATGAGTTCCTGATCATGCCGGAACCTCTGAAATTTGACGTTAAAAGCTTCTTTAATGGATTATCTGAAGTATTTCTATTGCCGAAGTTTAATTTAACTTTGTTTTCTTTAGTTGAAAGCAGAGAGACCACGCCGATCTGAAGTGGAGAAGCGACACAGTAGGCCAAGTAGTGGTCATTATCGTGGAATGAATTCTGAAAATTCTTCACCTTTAGCAACACCAGGTAGTTGCATGTGTCTCATTCTTTTAATTTTTGAAAATTAGTTATCCACGAACTGAAACATCATTTTTTTCTATAGTTGGAAGTACTTCATCACAAAGCTTGAATTCAGTTGAAGATGACGTGCCACCCCCTTTACCTCAAAAACAGAGTATCATTGATTATAGCACTGGTGCGTCAGATATTTCCTTTGCTACTTTACCTCGAACGCCTCTCAAGCTCAGCAGCAAGGTAAGCATTGTATTTTGTCCATTATACTGTGCGATCACAAAGTTTTACTATAAATGAATTGACAGAAGGGACGTTCTCGTCCGATCACTGAAGTTAAGCAACCCAACCCCAGCTAGTACTAACATGGGTGGGCATTTGGGAAAAATCATCGCATCACCGTAGTGTCTGTGCAGTCCCGACATTAGAACTATGCAGTGGACAGGGCTCTAATGATCGTTGTGGTTGAATGGCCCTAAAACACCAACAAAACAAACTAATACAGAAGGGACTTAAGAAAATACTAGCATTTACAGTAAAGAGAGTTGCAGATCCATACTGTTGCAACCAAACCTTTAAAAGTATCCAAATTTGAAAAGAGCGCCCATTGCAAATTGTCTCCTTCCGCCCTCTATATGGGGAGGGGTTGCGAAAGCGTTAATTTTTGATTTAAACCCGTAGTTACCTACATAAGTGATCGTTCTTGAACGTTGTGATCGCACTGGTATTCGTTGCATGCCTTAGTAATATACATGGTGAGATCCAGAAACTTGGAGTTCGATGAACTCCGCTACAGGTGCACAGTTGCTGAAATTATTGTCAAATACCACAACTGGTAATATAGTATGATCTTTACTTCAGACTGTTAATTTACTTTTTAAACTCCAACTAATTTCACATGATTGTTTGATTAGTTTGTGGGTTGGGGTGTAAGCCAGGCAGCCATAACAGGTCAACCCCTTAGGAGGCTGCCCGCGGGAGATGAGGAGGTAGGTGAAAGGAGGAGGAAGAGGGTTAATTTGCAGCACCCAACGTTCTTTACCAACCACCCAAGTTGGTATTGACGTGGGGGTGCGCTGCTTAACTTCAGTGATCTAACGGGAACTGGTGTGTCCAACGCAACTTGGCCGCACACTGGATGAAAAAGCACTTCACAACTTTTCCGTTGTTCACCTGGGATAAGATTACATTTTCTACGCCAGCAGGTTGGGAAAGGCTTTTTGAAGAGCACAAGTTTCAACATTTGTCAAAAGCTTGAAACCCATAAGAGTTCCATGAGAGTTTGCACCACTGGTGTGGCCTCGGGTATCAAGAACAAGTCAAATTAGGGTGGAATATCTATTAGGGATAGTTTATAGAGCAGGTCTAGTCTATAAAATTATCATCTAATTTGAGGTAATGGAGGAACATCATAGTATTTGCTTTTGTCAAAATCCTAAACCCCATAAGAGTCTCCTGGAAGTCTGCACCATACAAGGCCATTGAGGTATCACAGTGTGGGGTGTCAAGGGCATTTAGAATAAGATCGAATATATTAGAGGCGGTTTGAAAGTAGGAGACATTGTAGAAAAAGTGAGATGAAAGTAGATTTTGTATGGCGTGTGATGAGAACATAAGGAGCTGTTGGAAAAGTCCCGTTTGCACTGTTGGAACCAGGAACTTATTTAACGTCGGCCTATTTTTTTCTTCATTGGGACCCCTGTTCTCCACCGACGTCAGAGAGCAAACTACTACAAAAGGTACACACCTACACTTGTATTTCACTCCTTGTAAAAAGATCCTTCACTCTCCTCTCTCTCTCCTCTCTCTCTCTCTCCTCTCTCTCTCTCTCCTCTCTCTCTCTCCTCTCTCTCTCTC
>JAAFCE010005724.1:8573772-8587737 GCA_013389805.1 Trigoniulus corallinus
TCGTCTGATCACTGAAGTTGAGGAACGCAACCCCAGCTAGTACTAGCATGGGTGACCGCTTGAGAACACTGCGCATTAGAACAACACAGTGGACGGGGCTCTAATGACCGTTGTAGGTGAAGGGTCCTAAAACACCAACAAAACAAACGGGATTGTGTATGTGGTGTCGTCTGTAGCTGAAAGAACCTTGATCATCCTCGCTGGGCCGAATCAGGAAGTGACGTGACTGACTGGACATTCTTCCATGCTGAATGGATTTGTGACGTGCAAATGATATCGTACACCTACGAGTGGGGCTAGTTGCCGAAAAAAAAGCTGTGAAGGTGAAGCTTGCACTCATCCATTAAGACACTGAAATCGGTGAGCAGTTCGAACAGACAAAAAAGCTTGCATGATTTATCATTTCCATGAACCAGTTTTCAAATTTATTAGTTCAAGGCTTCCAAATGGTAATAAGACGTGATGAACTCCGGGTTAAAAAAAATGCCTTAAAAGGATCCCAAGCCGTAAGATAGGGGTAGGGCCACAGTTACTGACCGACCTTCGCAGAAGAATCAAGATAGTGACGCAACGCGTTAAATTCGTTCTAGATACAGTATATCATTTTCAGTATATTCAAGACGTCGTCCAGGCCTAGTGGATTCAATGGTTACCGTACTTGACTTTCCAAGTCCACGGTTGCAGGATCGATCCTAGGCGAGACGGGACTTCTTTCAAGGGGACAGGGAGGCAAAACTATGACCTTCCGTGTAATGGAAACCCAGCCTCGGTGGCGCAATAGGTAGTGTGCCCGATTTGCTGCGCCGGTTGGGAGCGGCGAGTTGCGTTGAACACACCAGTTCTCGTCTGATCACTGAAGTTAAGCAACGCAAGCCCAGTTAGTACTGACATGGGTGGTCGCTCGGGATAGCTGGGTACTGCTAATACCCAATAATCGTCGCATTAGTGTAGTGTCTGTGCAGTATATGCAGTAGAACTATACAGTCGACGAGTCTCTAATGACCTCGTAGTTGACGGGACCTTAAACTCCAACGAAACAAAAAAAATGCGCCGGTGGTTCCAGGTTCGACACTAGATCGAAGTGGGTTGACTTCTTTCGGGCGAGAAAGATGCCCCGAGTGTGCCTTCTTTCGGAGTAGATCCCAGGTCCCGTGTGATGTACGATGGCATTTGCACGTCAAAGAACCCTCTCTACTATGCAACGGGTAGATGAGGCAAAATTTCCAGGTGTAGGAGCACGCTCCTTGGCGTCGGTGGAGTGCCCCAATGAACAGGGAGCGGCAAATTGTGTTGGACACACCAATTCTCGTCGGATCACTGAAGTTAAGCTACGCAACCCCAGTTAGTACTACCATGGGTGGCTGCTTGGGAAAACTGGGTGCCGCTAGTATCCAACAATCGTCGCATTTGTGCAGTATCTGTGCAGTCTCTGCATCAGAACTATGCAGTGGACGGGGCTCTAATGACCTTGTAGTTGAAGAGCCCTAAAACACCAACAAACAACAAAACAATAACCCAATGAACATCAGACCGACGATAAGTAAGCATAGGGTTTGCAGCTTTGGTCGACAGTCGGCTGCGGAAAACACCGTCCAATATACAGTATCACCCTTGTGTCCATTCAAAGGGACAAGATGGGTACCCGACCCTGCCATAGGCGGGAAAGGGGTTAATACTTTCTTCCATCGATTGGAAAATGTCGCCAGACACGTATATTCTGATGTAGGTCTACGCTTAAATGTAGGTGGAAATAGACAAAATTTAATGTTGGGAACCATCTTGGGGTGACTATAAGTGCCTCTAGGAAGAAAAGTAACGTGAACTGCCCTGCCGGTGTTCGTCTAGACCAGTGGTCTTGAAACTTTGTAGACTCACGGAACCCTTAGAACTATAAGATGTTTTGGGGAAACCCCATCCCACCTTTAGAAAAGTATATCTTGCCGCTGCTAACGAATTTTCATTTTGACTCGCGGAACCCAGTTTGAAGACCGCTGGTCTAGACGACCATTCTCCCTGTTGTTGTTGTTGTTTTAGGGCCCTTCAACTACAAAGGTCATTAGAGCCCCGTCCACAGCATAGTTCTAATGCAGAGACTGCACAGACACTACACTAATGCGACGATTTTTGGGTAATAGCAGTACCCAGTTTTCCCAAGCGGCCACCCATGTCATTACTAGCTGGGGTTGAGCTGCTTAACTTCAGTGATCAGACGAGAACTGATGTGTCCAACGCAATTCGCCGCTCCCTCCCATACTCCCTCCAGCATTTTCTACTGGCTTTAGTAGCAATGGCAGAGCCCGTCTAGGTAATTCCTAGTTCGATCTTGAACCGAAGTGGTTGACTTTTTTTCGGACTTGAGAGGCCCCCAGTGCGATTCATCGGATGAGAAGTAAAGAACCATCTTCCCCTGGCGTCAGTAGAGGAAAAGTGCCCCAACGAATCAAAATAAGCCAACGGTAAATAAACATAAAAAATTGCAGCCTTATGTTGGTGGTTGGTAGCATAAACTATAATGTGGCCCAGGGGACAAAAATAGACATTGGATCCCTGTCATAGGTGGGCATCGGTAGATGGAAATTCGGAAAATTCAAGTGCACATTTGAATGCCCATTATTCTTGTTCTTCTTTTGTCCATCTTAGGACAGTTTCTTCACCCGGACACTAACATATTTGTTAGTTGTAAGGGAGAGTGAATTTGGGTCCTGAAATGCTCTTGACCTCATTGTTTACATGATTTACGTTACAAGCTAATCTTAAATGGAACCTTGTAGGGTCAGATAAATGACTGATAAGCGCACCCTGATCTTTATGTGAGGCCTGCCTGGTATTATTGCACCTTACAGACAGACAAAAGATGCCCATTTCCAGACTTTCCTTGACCATCTAGGGAGGGGTCTTTAATAAAAGACTTTTGAAAGTTTTGGGGGGAAAATAATTTAAATTAAGTACCGTTTAAGTCTAAGAATATTTATTTCTTCGTCTGCAATGACGGGTGGGGGAAATTTCGGCTCTGGGCTGTTTTCTGGAATTCCCCCTATTTAAAGGTGGTTGTAAGCTCTCAAAAAATTCTCTGGAATCCTAACGCATTGAAAGTAAATTGCTCATCCTATCTTTATGTACTACTAATTTATTGCTGAAACGTGACTGCCCTCAATATTATGAACGCTGTTGCACCTCTCCAGAGCTCGCCCTCCTCCTCTTATCCCTTGGAATTTGTCAAGTTTCCCATTTTAGACGTGCATGGATAAACTTGTGGACTACCACCCACTCAACCGCATTTCCAATGCAATACACTTGAGGTTTCGTTTTATAAGCCCTTAACCTTGACCAATCTGTTAATATTAACAAAGGTTTTCACAGACCCTCGGGTGGAATATTTGGGCCCATTATGGGATCGTTCCACCTCCTCATTACTGCGTCCCCAATCCTCCGGATTCCGAAAGGACAGGAGTGATCCTTCAGGTTTGCTGTGAAGGGGGTCTCATGATCAACTGATACGTTGTTTAAATTTTTTAGGTTAGGTCTTCTCCAGCCCCTCTTTTCTCAACAGTGCCAGTTTTGATTGGGACCCAAGACTCTACTAGACTTGGAGCGGCAAATTGCGTTAGACACACCAGTTCTCGTCTGATCACTGAAGTTAAGCAGCGCAACCCCAGCTAGTACTGACATGAGTGGCCGCTTGGGGAAATTGGGTACTGCTAATACCCAATAATCGTCGCATTAGTGTAGTGTCTGTGCAGTCTCTGTATCAGAACTCCACTGTGGACGGGTCTCTAATGACATTGTAGTTGAAGGGCCCTAAAACACCAACAAACAAACCCAAAAATCGTCGCATTAGTGTAGTGTCTGTGCAGTCCCTGCATAAGAACTATGCTGTGGACGGGGCTCTACTGGCCTTGTAGTTGAAGGGCCCTAAAACACCAACAAACAATCTACTAGACCTGTACAGAAAAGAGAACCTGAATAGATTCATTGGGGCCCACAGGCACCACTTGTCTGATTTATTGGATTTTGATTAATTGATTTGTTGGTGTTTTAAGGCCCTTCAACTACAAAGATCATTAGAGCCCCGTCCACTGCGTAGTTCTAATGCAGAGTCTGCACAGAGACTAATTAGGCTGTTACGACGGTTTGGGTATTAGCAGTACCCAGTGTTCCTAGGAGGTCACCCATGCTAGTACTAGCTGGGATTGCGTTGCTTAACTTCAGTCATCAGGCGAACACTGGTGTTTCCGACGCAGTACTGCCGCTCCCGCAAAATTTCCAGGTGTAGGAGCTCACCTTGATGCGTTGGAATCACTTGTAATCAGTGTATTAAATTTGAATTCCTACAGACTTGGGTACAAATTTTAAAAACTGACGAATTCACGCCTATCCTCATAGTAGTGTTAACCCCCTTTTTTGTTTTTAGTAATTTAAATACATTTTGCCATGAAGTAACCGGCCTTTGCATAAATTAGAACTTTCTAGGCGTGGAATGAAGCGTTTGAGGTAAAGTAACGAAACTAAGGCATTAACCAGGTTCACTATGTTATCGATTATTCTAATATGAAATGGAGTGACCTTGCTTTGATTGGCCTATTTTAGGTTTGGCCCACTTAGGGGTGCTGTTGCTTTACAACTTTAGGGCGATTCTCGACTAACAAGCACCTCTTGGCTCCGTGAATGTCCTCAAGGCATTTCATGAAGATAAACGCCCTTTTTTCGGCCAGAAAATTGATTTTGGATTAGGCAGAGGGTGTTGCTTGCAAAACCTTCCACTGATAACGCGTAGGGAGGGAGGGTCATCCATGTTTTACTTATCAGTTGGCGCACATTTGGATATTCTATCTCTCCCTGTCGTGTGATATCTATAGAGGACACAAAGTGTGCATCATTTGGTACATTACGGTTAAGCAGGTGATTCTCGAAATGAACCAGGTGAATGTTTGGCTATTTAACCTGCCTGACGATAATTTACCGACGTCAGGGAGAGGCTTCTACTCCTGGGAATTTTGCCGATTTATACGCATATTGCACTCTTTGTTGTAGGAGTTCTTTTATGTGCAGATCGTACACGCCACACGAAGCCGTGGAGTTACTTTCCATCCGACGGGAGAGCGGCGAATTGCGTTGGACACACCAGTTCTCGTCTGATCACTGAAGTTAAGCAGCGCAACCCCAGCTAGTACTGACATGGGTGGCCGCTTGGGAAGACTGGGTACTGCTAATACCCAAAAATCGTCGCATTAGTGTAGTGTCTGTGCAGTCTCTGCATGAGAACTATGTGGAGCGGCGAGTTGCGTTGGACACACCAGTTCTCGTCTGATCACTGAAGTTAAGCAACGCAAGCCCAGTTAGTACTGACATGGGTGGTCGCTCGGGAAAGCTGAGTACTGCTAATACCCAATAATCGTCGCATTAGTGTAGTGTCTGTGCAGTATATGTATCAGACCTACACAGTGGACGGGTCTCTAATGACCTCGTAGTTGACGGGACCTTAAACTCCAACAAACAATGAGAACTATGCTGTGGACGGGGCTCTAATGACCTTGTAGTTGAAGGGCCCTAAAACACCAAGAAACAACAACAATCCATCCGACGGATGGCGCCCTTGGGAGTCCTCTCGAAAGAAGTCAGCAACCAGGACGTAATCTGCAATTACGGATTCACTAATCAAAGCACCCTACCTCTGGGTCCTCCGAGGTGCCATTCGACAGAAGCCACTCTTGGGGGTTTCTCTCTTCCCTACAGAGAACCATCTTCTGCTAGGATCTGAAGTACCGAAAGGAGGACCTGGGGTACCCCGGTTTGAAAGAAAGAAAGTCTTTCTGAGGGCAACCTCTCATGAAGGGCATCCTCAAAGGTCTCTTTACTTCCATTTGGAACTCATTTTAGGGCACCTGAAAGGGGTGGATAACGGGCAAGAAGGTATGGGGAACGTCTTCAGTTTTGAAAGAAGCAACATTGAGGACCTCGCATCTTATAAATCTACCTCTGGTTGGAAATCATTGGGAACGTTTCACTTTTAATGTTTACCTTGGCGTGTCGCCTGCGTAACCGCATCTTGGAAGTCAATAGGCCCTGTGACAGGTGAAAAGCCTTCCGTTACTCTAAGATGACCCTTGATGTTAGTTCATTCTTCTGGAGATGTTGTCAAGGTCCGAATTATCATAATTGTAGATGTTGCCACATAAAAATTCGATTTTTGACTACTTGACATTGGTCAAATGCTTTGAATAAATTCTCTTCGGGTTTGTCGCAGTTTATTGAGGTCAGAAAAATTATGTGCAACATTGAACTGGTTCTTCTACATTATACTAATGGTCCTCTGCTTACCGTGTTTCGGTGGTTTTAAGTGATGGTCAGTAGTAGTATACTGTCCAAAGCTAAAGGACGTTCCCAAGATGAGCCTTCACTGGATTGGGTAGCAAAGCCACGGTCTCGTGTGGAGTGTTTTATGTCATCACTGAACCTTTAAGTCCACTATTTGCCTGAAGTAAAATGTACGTAAAATTACAGACTTTTTCAGGGACTGGTAGACTAACGTCAAAACAGTCAAACCAAAAAATCGTATCAATACGGTCAGTCTTCGTCAGTTCATGGATACAGGTTCGATTCTTGTTGAGATTGATGGCTTCATTTTGACAAGGAGAACTCCTCCCCAAAGAACACCTTTCATCGGAAGGTCATTGGTTGTTATGAGGTGTTACAACGTCACCACTGCACATTAAAGAACCCTTTCTACATGGTCGTTATCATTACTACCCTTTCACCTGCCTATGGCAGTAGAACATAGTTTATTGTCGGCCCATTTTTATTCCTGACCTCCACCGATACCATGGGGGAGGCGAGCTCCTATACCTAAAAGTTTTACCCAGCAGCGCTTTTCATTTACAACAGTATGAGTTGTTTTCGTGCAGGTGACATCGTACACATCGCAGAGTCACGGCTTTACTCCCCGTTCTACGGAAGGCGCGGACACACCAGTTCTCGTCTGATCACTGAAGTTAAGCAACGCAAGCCCAGTTAGTACTGACATGGGTGGTCGCTCGGGAAAGCTGGGTACTGCTAATACCCAATAATCGTCGCATTAGTGTAGTGTCTATGCAGTCTATGCATTAGAACTATACAGTGGACGGGTCTCTAATGACCTCGTAGTTGGCGGGACCTTAAACTCCAACAAACAAACAAACAAGCCTCATGTCGTTCAGTGTTGCCTTGGTGGAATTGCGACTTTAGGGCCCTTCAACTACAAGGTTATTAGAGCCCTGTCCACAGCATAGTTCTTATGCAGAGACTGCACTGACACTACACTAATGCGACGATGTTTGGATATTAGCAGTACCCATTTTTCCCAAGCGGCCACCCATGTCAGTACTAGGTGTGTTTAACGCAATTCGCCGCTCCAAGTCTAGTAGTCTTGGAGTATGGGGTCCCAATCAAAACTGGCACTGGCACTTGACCGAAGCGAAAAATAGGCGGATGAAGGGTTAGGAATGATGATGAACTTGGATCGCGACATGTTCAAATAGGGTGTTGGGTGTGCAGCTTGTTAAAGCGGTACGTTATTTTCGCGGTGGTTTTGAACGGTTTGTTGAGGGTCACATTCGACGAAGGACATTCTGTGGTGTGAGTTGTTTTAGGAGTGGTCTTAGGCATGTCGTCATCCCTTCTACAGAATTCTTTTTTTTTTTCCTGTTCTCCTTCCACGTCTTTGATGCTGTTTTAACGGAACTATGTGATTGTCCTTAAGAGTGATGCTACTACACGACTGCTTTACTGAACTCTTGTTAAGTATTTTGAGGAGAAAAAGTGGTAAACCTTCACTTGTGCCTGTTTAGGGGATTATTCTTCTCATATCGTGATGTGTGTGTGTACTTTTTTACAGACATGTGCATATTTTGAAATATTTAATGTAGGTGTGCCTTTCTCTGTAGTTCAAATTTTCATCTTTCTCTCCCGTTAAAATATTCAATCTTTCCTCTCCCCTCCTTTCAACCATTTCATTAAGAAGATATCCTTGAAATGTAAATAAAACATCGGCCTGTCGTAATTGTTTCTTCATATGTTTGCCGTCCCAAATCTAACTACACCATCCACTGCTCTCTTTTCCCCGCTCCCCTGTGATACTCATGATACTTCTTACCGTTTCTCCCGCTTTTGGGGAGCGGCTTACTGTGTTGGACACACTAGTTCTCGTCTGATCACTGAAGTTAAACAACGCAGCCCCAATTAGTTCTGACATGGGTGGCCGCTTGGGAAAACTGGGTACTGCTAATGCCCAAAAATCGTCGCATTAGTGTAGTGTCTGTGCTGTCTCTGCATTAGAACTATGCTGTGGACGGGGCTCTAATGACCTTTGTAGTTGAAGAGCCCTAAAACACCAACAAATCAATGAAATCCTGCTTATGTTTTGTTGGTGTTTTAGGGCCCTTCAACTACACTGATCATTAGGACCCCATTTTTTTGGTTTCATTTCGTTGGTGTTTTAGAGTCCTGCAGCTACAAAGTCATTAGAGCCACGTCCACTTCATAGTTCTAGTGGAGAGTGTACACAGATGCTGCACTGCTATGGCGATTTTGGGTATTAGCAGTGCCCAGTGTTCCCACCCGTTCACCCATGCTAGTACTATCTGGGGTTGCGTTGCTCAACTTCAGTAATCAGACGAGAACTGGTGTGTCCAACGCAATAGAGCCGCTTTTCCACTTAGGGCAATTCCACTGCCTTGCCTCAGTGGCGCAGAGGTTCCAGTGATTTCGTGTCCTATCCTGGATTTAGGACGAGTGGGACGCTCCCAGTGCGCCTTCAGTCGGATTGGAAGTACAGCCTAGGTCAGTGGTGGCGAACCTTTTTTGAAGACGGGTCACAATAACACGAAAAAAGAGCAAAATAGTTGTCCACGGGTCAGTTGCAATCACTGTTTAATTTTATGAATAAAAAATTATTATTAATGAGAACATCATCATAATGCCCTTATCCCGCCTGTGGCAGGGTCGGATCTATGGGTTCTAACCTTCAGGTCCCCGTTCAACCCACACACTATGATACGATAAACTAGATATGATTAACGTTCGGGTGGGTCACGGAAGATTGCACGGTGGGTCACAGGTTCGCCACCACTGGCCTAGGTCCTTTGTGTACGATGCCAACACTGTACGGACAGAAGAACCATTTCTACGTGTAACGAATAGACCGGCAAAATTTTTAAGATTAGGAGCTCTCTCCTGACGTCCATGAAGGAAATGTGCCTCAATGAAGAAAAATAGAACGACTATAAATCAACATAGTGGTTGCTGTATTAATTTGGCAGCCGGCTGCGTAAGAATAGCGCCAAATATATCGCCCACGTGTCCCAGTGGAACAAAAATGGATACAGGACCCTACCATAGGTGGGAGAAGAGTTGGGGCGAGTACCTATAGCTGGAATTTTTGCCAAACTACATATATATTTTTCTTCATTTAGTAAGGGCTTTTATATGTGCCATGTTGCACCTGGGGCCATGTTGGAGGCTTGCAACCCCTTACTTATTTAACGTCGGCCTGTCTTTTATTTCGTGCAGTTTTCTAGATTGACGCCGGGGGGGGTGAGCTTTTGTCGATCTGCGCTTTTTCCATGCAGTGGTGACATCGTACAAATTAACACAGAGCTACAGCTTTACTTCCCATCTGACAGAAAGTTCATTAGGGCCTTTCACTTACCCTGTTTGTTGGTGTTTTAGGGCCCTTCAACTACAAGGTCGTTAGAGCTCCGTCCATTGTGTTGTTCTGATGCACAGACTGCATATACACTACACGAATGCGACGATTTTTGGATACTAGCGGCACCCAGTTGAGCGGCGAGTTGCGTTGGACACACCAGTTCTCGTCTGATCACTGAAGTTAAGCAACGCAAGCCCAGTTAGTACTGACATGGGTGGTAGCTCGGGAAAGCTGGGTGTTGCTAATACCCAATAATCGTCGCATTGGTGTAGTGTCTGTGCAGCATATGCATTAGAACTATGCAGTGGACGGGTCTCTAATGACCTTGTAGTTGATGGGACCTTAAACACCAACAAACAGGCACCCAGTTTTCCCAAGCGGCCACCCATGTTAGTAGTAACTGGGGTTGC
This sequence comes from Trigoniulus corallinus, assembly GCA_013389805.1. Classification (NCBI taxonomy): domain Eukaryota; kingdom Metazoa; phylum Arthropoda; class Diplopoda; order Spirobolida; family Trigoniulidae; genus Trigoniulus; species Trigoniulus corallinus. Next base: position 8,583,865 of record JAAFCE010005724.1, read on the forward strand.
GGTGCTTAACTTCAGTGATCAGACGGGAACTGGTGTGTCCAACGCAATTTTCCGCTCCCATCACTTACCCTACCGAACCCTCAAGAGCCCTGTCGACGACTAGATTAAATACTCCATTTCTGAGGCCGCCCGCTGGGTTAGACAAAAATAGGTCTCATCTGTCTGCAAAACGCATAAAACATCACAGTTTAGCAGTGGGCGATGCTTTCTAGAACCGGAAGGACCACTTTTTCATTTATTATGATTATTTTATGATAAACTAGTAGTTGATATAAAGCGATTTAAAATTATGAATCAACAACATCATTATTGTAGGCTAAATTAAGCCATGCTAATTACAGTTAGTGCAGAATGACCTCATCCAAAACGGTACTCTAAAGACTGGATTGGGGCAGTGCGAGAGAGGCGAGGTCATGTTGCACATTTTCTCTCATCAAAATACCTTGATAAAAATTAGTTCCAATTAACCTTTTCGAAATGGACTACAGCTACCTGAAGGGAGATAAAATTAGGAAGACAAAAACCTATTCTTTTTGACACCGTCGAAGATTAGCTTCAATCGGGAGTTAAGGCGGCCATCCTTTGTTTTATTAAGCAACAAATTGAAGGAGAAAAAAATTGCTACAAAAGACGAGAAAACCGGAAATAGCGATAAAAAAAGCCTTTCTCCAAAGTCTCTCTTGTGAGCTCTCTGCTGCTACTGGAACTGTAGTTTCAAAGGTCACTGTTTCCCTAAGGCTTCTTGAAAGAGGAATTTGTGCCCGAAGACCTTCTGTTTGCGCATCCCACTCACTCCCTCACACAAAAGTGCACGTCTAACATTTTGCACAGAACATCAGCTTTGGACTCAACTGCAATGGGCCCACTCCCTCTTCAATGACGAGTCACGATTCAGCCTAGACACAGATTCTAGACGAACCTTGGTCTGGAGAAAACCTGGGACCCACTGAAACCCCCTCCATCATCAAGGAAAAGGACCATTATTGTGTTCGAGTTGTCGTGGTGCAGGCCTCACACCACTTCACGTGGTCGACACAGGCTCTCTGACTTTGTTTTTTTTTGTTTGTTGGTGTTTTAGGGCCCTTCAACTGCAAGGTCATTAGAGCCCCGTCCACTGTGTAGGTCTGTTGCAGAGACTGCACAGGCACTTCACCAATGCGACGATTTTTGGATACTAGCGGTACCCAGTTTTCCCAAGCGGCCACCCATGTTAGTACTAACTGGGGTTGCGTTCCTTAACTTCAGTGATCAGACGAGAACCGGTGTGTCCAACGCAATTTACCGCTCCTCTCTCTGACTTCTTAGAGGTAAGAGAGACGTTAGAGCCTGTTACACGACTTTTCAGGGCTGTCAGTTTCTTTTATGGATGACAGTGCTCGTCCACGTAGGGCCCAAATGGTGGATTAATGTCTTCATAGTGAGGATATTCAGCCGGTTGATTGGCCTAGGATGAACTTGAGAGGTCAATTGCAATTCGCCGGACACCTCCCAGAACCATCCAGGAGCTAAGAACTGCTTTGGTGTAGGATGGGTGCAGCTACCTCAGGGATTCATCAAATGTCTTAGGGGTGACCATTCCCTCTGTTAACCTCATTTTTTGACACCGTCTTGCAGTGTCAGTTTTGAATATTCCTGCTCTCATGTGAGTTACAAAGGGACATGGTGATGTGTGGTGTGGGATAGATGGGAGTGGAAGATTAGAACCCGCAGACCCGTGGTTCAATGTTTCGCGTGTTTGAGTGGTGGCTGGATCGATGCTGGTGGAGATGGGTTGTTTACCGGACAAGAGGAAAGGAAACCCAAAGTGAGTCCGTTCTATCAGGACGGAAGTAAAGGTATGGACACATGTGGTATGTACAATGTCGCAACAGCACCGAAAAGACCCCTGTCTAAAGGGTGTGGAATAATTGGTTCGACGATTAACCCATTTCTAGCCCAATGCAAGGTCGGGTACCTATATGTGCCCCATTGGACAGTATTTTCATGCAGCCGGCTACCAACCAAATGCTGCAACCCTTATGTTGTTTATCATCAGCCTATTTTTCGTTGTGACACACGCCAGGGTTTGAGTGCGTCTGGAAACTTTGCAGAATTAAATGTTCAATTCCCGTTAGTGCAGCCAAGTTGCGTTGGACACACCAGTTCCCGTGAGATCACGTTTTAGCACAGATTTAGTTAAGCAGCGCAAGCCCACGTTAGTACCAACATGGATGGTTGGTAAAGAATGTTGGGTGCTACAAATTCCCCTCTCCTTTGTCCACTACCTAACTCCTCATCTCCCGCGAGCAGCCTCTTAAGGGTTCGTCCTGTTATGGCTGCTTGGCTAACTCCCCAACCCATTAAATGAATCCAGCATCCATTCGACGGAAGACGCTCCGGGGACCTCCTGGAATCACTGATGCTGTAATCCACCACACTGCCTCTGCACCACCGACAAAATTTCCCTGTGCAGGAACGCGCTCCACCTTCCTTTTTTGGAGCGGCAAATTGCATTGCACGCACCAGTTCGCGTTTGATCACTGAAGTTAAGCAACGCCACCCCAGCTAGTACTAGCACGGTGACCACTTGGGAACACTGGGCACTGCTAATACCCAAAATCGTCGTAACAGCGTAGTGTCTGTGCAGATTTCATTAGAATTACGCAGTTGACGGGGCTCAAGTGACCTTTGTAGTTGAAGGGCCCTAAAACGCGAACGAAACGAAAAGCCATCACGGTACATATTATTTGCTTGTGCCATCTTTCCCCAATTTTCCCTGAAATATTCTGGACCTCATTCCCCAGGAGCCATATGGTTCCCGATTGATAACTACTGGTGCGTGGCAGCAACAAGGTCATGCTAGTTCTTAATATTTCTGCCTGCAAATTGTTAGAATCTGTATCAGGCATAAAAAGAAAAACGTCTTGGGAATTGCTCATAATAAACAGATATTTTCGGCTATTATTGCACTTGGCCCTGGTAGTTTTTTATTCAAAAATCAAGAGTCGTGACGCTGACTTAATGGATTCTGTTTTTAATTATAAATAGTAAATACTTTTTTTTTTCAAGTTTTATTTCTTTAACCATGAGCACATCCTGTGAAATGTGTGCATGTTGCCTGCTCCACATGTTTATTCATCAAAGAAGACTGTGAGATTGTTGTCTTCTTTGTGACTCGTAAATATTTCAAATAACGATATCAAGGTTCATTGTGGTATACAAGTTTTTGCATTGTGATTCAAACTGCGTCGAATGGGCGTATAACGCGTACATGACGTTGTTAATCTCGTTTCCCATGCGGTGTGGCTTTTCGGCTGAGTGAATTGGTAATCAAATAGCTGTTATTTGACCCATTATTAACATAAAAGTCGATTAAAATGTGTGTGGGACTTCTGACGGTCGTCTCGTTGAACCTCAATGCCGCAATGGTGACTCTTTGAGTCCGTGATTGTATTGTGGCTTTCAGTGCTCTTTCCGAAGCAACTACTACCCCTTTGCCGCCCATGGTAGGGTACCCATCTCTGAGCCTCTGAATGGACGCAGTATATTTTTGCACAGCCGGCTGCCAACCAAAGCTGCAAACCTATTCATATTTATCGTCGGTCTATGGTTCGCTAGGGCACTCCACCGCACTCCTACACCTGGGAATTTTGCGTCAACCCCCGTCGCATAGTAGAGAAGGTTCTTTTATGTGCGAATGTCACCGTACACCACACGGGGACACGGACCACGGGGTCTCTCTCCTCTCCTCTCCTCTTCTATTCTCCTCTCCTCTCCTATTCTCCTCTCCTCTCCTATTCTCCTCTCCTCTCCTATTCTCCTCTCCTCTCCTATTCTCCTCTCCTCTCCTATTCTCCTCTCCTCTCCTATTCTCCTCTCCTCTCCTATTCTCCT
>JAAFCE010005724.1:8597441-8623838 GCA_013389805.1 Trigoniulus corallinus
ACACCAGTTCTCGTCTGATCACTGAAGTTAAGCAACGCAAGCCCAGTTAGTACTGACATGGGTGGTCGCTCGGGAAGGCTGGGTACTGTTAATACCCAATAATCGTCGCATTTGTGTAGTGTCTGTGCAGCATATGCATTAGAACTATGCAGTGGACGGGTCTCTAATGACCTTGTAGTTGACGGGACCTTAAACACCAACAACCAACCAACGGGTGAGAAGTAAAACCGAGGTCCCGTGTGGTGTACGATGGCATTTGCACATGGAAGAACCCTCTCTATATGGAACGGGTAGAGGACCAAAATTTCCAGGTGCAGGAGCTCGCCCCCCGTCTTCGGTGGAATGTCCCAACGAACAGTAGAAAGACGATAACTAGCATAGGAATTGCAGCTTTGATTGGCAACCGGCTGTGGGAAAACACTGCCCAATATATCGCCCTTGTGTCCAGTCAGAGGGACAAGATGGGTAGCCGACCTCGCGGCACACCCTCGTGAATCTCACGGCACACTAAAGTGCCGCGGCACAGTGGTTGAGAATCACTGGACTAGACGAACGGCGAATTGCGTTGGACAGACCAGTTCTCGTCTGATCCCTGAAGTTGAGCAGCGCAACCCCAGCTAGTACTGACATGGGTGCCCGCTTGGGAAAACTGTGTACTGTTAATACCCAAAAAATCGTCGCATTAGTGTAGTGTCTGTGCAGTCTCTGCATAAGAACTATACTGTGGACGGGGCTGTAATGACCTTTGTAGTTGAAGGGCCCTAAAACACCAATCAAACAACAACAACCGACACCAAGGGGACGAGCTCCTACACTTGGGATTTTGTGACCAATCTATGCGTTGTATAATAGAGAGGGTTCATTTATGTGCAACTAACATCGTACGCCACACGGGACCTCGGTCTTATTTTTCATCCGAAGGAAAGCGTATTCGGGGGGCCTCTCTATCACCCGAAAGAAGCTAACCCACCCCGGTCCAGTATCGAACCTAGAACCACTGGTGTAGTTACCTAGCATACTACCCACTGCGCAACCGAGGTGTTTCGCACGCTACCTCCCGTCCCCCCCCCCCTAATATCCCCAACCCAAAACAGCAAATATTTGTATTTTCACGACGGATGGAATACAGTGAAACGCTTTCGAACGCATTCGAGCTTTCGGGAGGTCTCCACCAATAGGGAGTTTTGTTATAACGTCGACGCACGAAAGCAATAACGTACACAGACCACGTGATTAGCGTACGATCTTTAAAAAAAATTAAAGTTTTATTGCAGCGTTTCTACAACGGCCCATACATGAGCGCCACCTACCGAAACACTTCCTCCACTGTCACTCATTTTCTGTTTACTTTTTACTCAACGTCAAGCGTCGTCAAGAGCATACTTCTGAAAAGCGTATGTCAAAACTTACGCTCAGTTTGACCAACGCAGCGTTCGCGTTTGCGCAGTTGAATATTCGTCTGCATAGCGTAGCGCAGTGGTTCTCAATCTGTTTGAAGTCGGGGAACACTAAACTGACATTTTACTAGCACGGAACACTTACAATTCAACATAAACTTTAAAGCAGGTTGTACACCTTCTACACTTGGTATTTACTACATCATCATCATACCCTTATCCCGCCTGTGGCAGGGTCGGGTCTGCGGGTTCTAGCCCTCCACTCTCGTCTATCTTGCCCCGGGTTCCCCGTCAACCGCACACACTATCACAGCCTTACGGACAACCTGTTCCCACATCTGCTTTGATCTCCCCCTGCCCCTGGTGCTACCGACCACCTGCATTCCTGGGATTAATTTAACGAGCTCCTCTTCCCGTCTTCGCGTGACCTGTCCATACCACCTCAACCTATTCTCCCTCATTTTTTTCGGCGATGTCCACCACCCCAGGTTACCTCTAATATGCTCATTCCTAATTTTGTCAGCTGTCGACAAGCCACAGGTGTGTCACAGCATTCTCATCTCGGTTACTCGCATTCTAATTACGTTGCTCGTCCTCTTTGCGCAGCACTCTGATCCATATAGCATAGGTGGTCTAACCACTGTCCTGTAGAACTTCCCTTTCAACTAGATTGGGATCCTCTTATCACACAGGGCTCCGCTTGCCCAGGGGACCCCCCTCCCCCATTGATTCTGCGGGTCACATCAGGTTCTCACCATTGCTCTGCCAGTATTTGTGCATTAAATTTTTTGCGGAACACTTGAAGTGGTTTCACGGAACACGCTTTGAGAACCACTGGCGTAGCGTACGCTTGCAAAAAACGTTGCAATAAAACTCCCTAACAACGCCTGGATTTTACGAGCGTTTTTAGGTTAAATGATCACCGGACAACCGACTTTAACGCCTACTGTTGTCTTGTGGACACTAGCCGGGAGCGGTGAGTTGCGTTGGACACACCAGTTCTCGTCTGATCACTGAAGTTAAGCAACGCAAGCCCAGTTAGTACTGAGATGGGTGGTCGCTCGGGAAAGCTGGGTACTGCTAATACCCAATAATCGTCGCATTAGTGTAGTGTCTGTGCAGTATATGCATTAGAACTATACCGTGGACGGGTCTCTAATGACCTTGTAGTTGACGGGACCTTAAACTCCAACAAACAAAATGGACACTAGCCCGGAATCATTTAACACATTATTTCAGGCTATGGTTTTGTATCATGCCCTTAGGGCATCCATCATTGACTGATAACGTGTGCACTTCTTTTCATGTAGTATGGTCTCTGCATGTTGGGAAACCATGTCCCAGTCGTCGCCTTTCCCCAGCATGAGCCTGTAGACACTTGTGCTCATTTTACACACATTTCCTTTTTGCAGCGAGCTTACCATTTTCGCAAGTCTCATTCGACGTAGTGAGAGCCCCAGGTGTATCGGGAGTTCTCGTCTGATCACTGAAGTTAAGCAACGCAACCCCAGCTAGTACTGACATGGGTGGCCGCTTGGGAAAACTGGGTACTGCTAATACCCAAAAATCGTCGCACTAGCGGTAGTGTCTATGCAGTGTCTGCATTAGAACTATACAGTGGACGGGGCTTTAATGACCTTGTAGTTGAAGGGCCCTAAAACACCAACAGACCAAACCCAGGTGTGTCCTTCTTTCTATATCAGCAGAAACCGTTGACGTCCACAACACTAGAACCCGAAACAGGACATGCGATGAGGAATGTGAATACCTTTGTTCGTCTTTTTCTCCGCACCCACGTACCAGACATTTTCGGTGACACCTTGACTTTCATTCATGTCGTAGTTTAGTAGGTTAACTTCTAATAATGATAATTAATTTGTTGAAGTACGGTATGGGGTTCTGACTTTAACCTAATTTAAAAATTAGGAGAAACCTCTACGAGCCTGTATAAAACGGATGTTTCTTTCACTTGACCTCATAATACATATAAACTTACTATCTAATCTTGACTTCTTTCGTGTAAGCCATTTTGGTTTGGTGACTTTTATTGGAAATGACCTATTAATTACTGCCGAAAAAGAAAGAGAACCGTTCGCCCAGCGCAGGCGAGGTCAAACCTAAAAATAATTATGATATTTACCAATTTTCCACTTTATTTGGATACGGTTTTGATAATTTAACGTCTTAGTTATCTGTGAAGGCCATTGACGACCAGGTGGCGGTAGATTTGACACTTGTGTTTTTTTGTTTGTTTCGTTGATGCTTTTAGGGCCCTTCAACTACAAAGGTCATTAGACCCCCGTGCACTGCGTAGCTCTCATGCAGAGTCTGTCCAGACGATTTTTGGGTACTGACATGGGTGGTCGCTCGGGAAAGCTGGGTACTGCTAATACCAAATAATCGTCACATTTGTGTAGTGTCTGTGCAGCATATGCATTAGAACTATGCAGTGGACGGGTCTCTAATGACCTTGTAGTTGACGGGACCTTAAACACCAACAAACAACAACAACGATTTTTGGGTATTAGCAGTACCCACTTTTCCCAAGTGGTACTATCTGGGCTTGCGTTGCTTAACTTCAGTGATCAGACGAGAACTGGTGTGTCCAACGCGCACTACCTGACACCTAGGGATTTTACGGGAGCGGCGAATTGCCTTGGACACACCAGTTCTCGTCTGATCACTGAAGTTAAGCAACGCAAGCCCAGTTAGTACTGACATGGGTGGTCGCTCGGGAAAGCTGGGTACTGCTAATACCCAATAATCGTCGCATTGGTGTAGTGTCTGTGCAGTCTATGCATTAGAACTACGCAGTGGACGGGTCTCTAATGACCTTGTAGTTGACGGGACCTTAAACAACAGCAACCTAGAACCTAGGGATTTTACCTTTTCCGCGTAGAAAGGGTTCTACTTCCTATACCTGAAGTTGCACTTTACAACTTTATTCTTCATTTGATGGAACACGCTTTTCTCTGTCCTCATTACAAGACTTTATCTCGCCTATGACTAAGCCAGGAACCCATTTGTCCCGTTGGAACCAGGTGATATTTTGCACAGTCGGTTGCTGGCCTTATGCTGCAACCACTTGTTTAACGTCAGGGGGCTAACGGTTAGTCTGGTTATTTCGCCTACCAAAAGCGAGCAACTCAGTGCAGCCATGTTGCGTTGGACACACCAGTTCTCGTCTGATCACTGAAGTTAAGCAGCGCAACCCCAGCTAGTACTGACATGGGTGGCCGCTTGCGAAAACTGTGTACTGCTAATACCCAAAAAATCGTCGCATTAGTGTAATGTCTGTGTAGTTTTTACTTAAGAACTATGCTGTGGACGGGGCTCTACTGACCTTTGTAGTTGAAGGACCCTAAAACACCAACAAACAACAACAACAACCCACTTTAATACCAACATGGGTGGTTGATAAAGAACGTTGGGTGCTGCAAATTTCCCCTTTCCTACATCCTCTACACCTACCTCCTCATCTCCCACGAGCAGCCTCATAAGGGTTCGGTCTGTTATGGCTGCTTGGCTTACCCCCAACCCATTAGTGCAACATAACCACAACACAGCCCTTTCCCAGGGTCGGGTACCCATCTTGTCCCTCTCAATGGACAGTGTTTTTCAACAGTCGGCTGCCAACCAAAGTTGCTTTCCCTATGCTTATTTAGTGTCAGTCCACTGTTCTTTGGGGCATTCTGCTGACGACCGGGGGGGGGGGCGAGCTCCTACACCTGGAAATTCCCAGAGAGCGGCTGATTGCGTTGGACACACCAGTTCTCGTCTGATCACTGAAGTTAAGCAACGCAACCCCAGTTAGTGCTGACATGAGTGGCCGCTTGGTAAAACTGGGTACCGCTAGAATCCAAAAATCGTCACATTAGTGTAGTGTCTGTGCAGTCTCTGCATAAGAACTATGCTGTGGATGGGGCTCTAATGACCTTGTAGTTGAAAGGCCCTAAAACACCAACAAACAATCGATTCCCAGTTGTGGCGACCTGGTAGTCCTACCATTGATTTTCCTCCGCTTTTTGTTTTTGTCGTCCACTTTGGCGCCTTTAAATTCGTTAGTCTGTTGTGCTCAGTAGTGCTAATTATAACAGTAATCTCTTTTAAGTTTCTGGGTGTGTAATACAGTTTGGCCCCATGCAGTCGGTGTGCAGTCTTATCAGCAGTAAGTTGTCCAAATTGAGTATTGAGCAGTTGGCAGCTATGCTGGCGCTCAATTACCAGGTTATTGGGTCACTGTAGATTTTAAATATCAGTTATATCTTAATTTCGTTCCCCCCCCCCCCCCTCACCGCTGTCTCCTCCTTCCTCCTCTCCTATCCCCCACCTTTCTTCTTCCCTTTGGCGACCTGCACCCTCTACTGTTGTCCCATCATCAGATGACCTATACAAGTGGCTGTAGTTTAGCCTCTTGTGGGAAATCTACTTTTTTTGGCCAATACTAATTACACATGTAAAGAGGAACAGCCAGAGCGATTTCTAACCTTTTTTCGGCAACCTCAGACTAGTAATTATAAATTCGATTAAGTAATCGTAGGTGGTTTAACACGTTTAATTGTGTAGGTTTTTTTAGACTTTTCTCACCCCTGGCTATGTGATTAATGACTGAAATCTACTTTATAATTGTTTACACGTGATACAGTTAACATAAAGTTAGGACACGAAACCCGCGATCTTTTGGAAATGTCAACAGAGGGCCGAAGAATAGATGTGAAATCCACCGAGTATTCGTAATTCACCACATTATGTCGTAACAGTTTGTTGGAACCACACCTCAAGAATGGATGACCAAGGCTGTTTGACGTGAATAGTTGATTAATAGGTTCACTGACTGCTCTTGACTATTTTGGTAGATGTAGGCCATGGAGATGAAAATGGGAACGGTACTTTCATGTCTTGGTGTCCAGTGTGGTGGAACCTTATGGAATACTCCCAACTTCTCAATCTGTTCTAATTTCGGCATTAAAGCCTATAATATTTGCATGGAGCCAAGATGAAACGCCATTAAGCGATGTCCGTCCATAGGTTCAAAGTGTGTGAAGAACGCGGGCGGCCGGCTGCCTTCCCAAACTTAAAAGTACTGTAATACCGCATTTACACATTCGCGAATAAGACGAGTCGAAAGACGAGGCGAGACTTTCGTCGAAATGTTCGCATTCATTCTTTGGGTGAGGAATGACTGTTCACACATTCGCCGAATATCTCGTCGCTAGCGCCCTTTGACTCGTATTGTCTCGACAGCTAGTCATTCTCAAATCGCCTCAGGTCACTCGCGCCCTTTGACTCGTGTGAAAACAACCGCTTTCAACACGAGCGCCACGAATGGCGAGGCGAACCACGAGGTGAATGACGAATGTAGTGTTCACACATTCGTCGAACATGCTCGCCTCGTGGTATTCGCGAATGTGTAAATGCGGTATAACACGAAACTTTTAATGCTTTGGTGCTTCAGGAAAGAATACCGAATCGGTGGCGCAGTATGTAGTGTGCTCAGTAACTGCACCAGTGGTTTAGGTTCGATACTGGACCAAGGTTGGTTGGCTTCTTTCGGGCGAGAGAGACACCCGAGTTCGTCTTCTTTTGGATGAGGAGTAAAATCGAGGTCCCGTGTGATGTGCGATGGCATTGGCACGCAAAAGAACCCTATTGAATGGGAGGATGAGTCAAAATTTTCTGTTGTAGGACCGGACCTCACTGCCTGGCGTCGGTAGAATGCCCGAACGATCAGTAGACCGTCGATAAATAAGCATAGGGGCTGCAGCTTTGGTCGGCAACCTGCTGAGGAGAAGCACGGTCCAATATATCACACTTGTGTCCATTCACAGGGACAAGATGGGTACCCGGCACTGCCATAGGCGGGAAAAGGGTTATGAGTTGCTTTTGCTTTGCATAGCTACTCTGCGGCGCTCGAAGTAGCGTTGTGACATCACCACTCTTTGTGCTGTGTTGTCTGATTCAACGCAAATAGCGTCAGCGCGTGGCTGCATACGTTTTCTTTCTTGTACTGGGTGGGTTACCTGTTATGGCTGCCGAAGGAAAACCCGACTAATATTTGGTATTAAAAATTTGACATTTATGTATTTCAACCCTTTTGAAGGTTTTTGGTAGACAACCGTATTTAATTGTGGAGATAGTAAAGCCGTCAAATATCTGGGCCGAATCTTTCTTGTAACGGCCTTACTTGCTGAAACTACAAGTTGATTTGATATCCTAAATGTTCGCAATTTGGAAGTTCCGGTATGAAATACCACTGGAAAGAAAATCTAAGATGTTGCAGCCTTTTAACCATTATTGTATGGTTTTTCCATCCCGGTAAATTCATACAAGCTTTTCCTAATTAGCTATTTTCTTACCTGACAACCGGCAACTTTTGGTTGTGCAGGAAAAACTAGTATCCGCCTCGGTGGCTCCATGAGTCCTTGGTTGGAGGATCGTTCCTTCCGACGGAAGGCGCGTTCCCTGTGATGCCTAAAACGTCACCCGTGCGCAGAAAAGAACCCTTACCCTTTCCCGCCTATGGCAGCGTCACGTGCCTATCTTTTTCTTCTGAATGGACACACCTGTCCTCAGCCGGCTAGATTGTTGACCAAAGCTGCAACCCCTATGCTTATTCATCATCAATTGTTTATGAAGAGCCCTAAAACACCAACGAAAAAAAAAGGTGGACCTAACCAATTTCTCCTGTATCGTTTGAGCGGCTTATTGCGTTGGACGCACCAGTTCTCGTCTGATCACTGAAGTAACGCAACCCCAGCTAGTACTGACATGGGTGGCCGCTTGGGAAAAGTGGGTACTGCTAATACCCAAAAATCGTCTCATTAGTGTAGTTTCTGTGCAGCCTCTGCATTAGAACTACGCAATGGACGGGGCTGTAATGACCTTGTAGTTGAAGGGCCCTAACACACCAACGAACCGAATCCTGTATCGTCAGTTGATCCCCTGGCTACAATGGCGGGTTTTCTGGCTCTCGTAATAAAGGTAGCAACTTCATATGTTGTAAACATGGTGTCGCGGAATGTCAAAATGGCGTTTAATTACCACCTTGCAACAGATAGGTCACTTGTTGAGCCCTCGTAACCATTTTTAAAATTAGGTCAGTAATATTAGAAATGAAGGTCCTTAAAGGGAGTCGTCTAGATGCCCATTGCGCATCCTGTTGTTCTTCTAACATGCCTTTAAGAGACGTTGTGGTCCGCCAACTTCTCCCTCACGTGTTTTTATTGCCACTGACCTTGGCCGAATTTTTTTGCAGTCCAGGCCGTCTTCATCAAACCAAAAAAAATGACATGACCTATAGAAGTACGAAACTAAGTGCAAGACACAAAATTACTTTCACGTTGCTACTTTTATTCATTCAAAATATTTGTAGCTTTTGTTTTCTTAATGTTTTTTTTTTCTTTCATTTTTAATTTCTTTACGCTTGGTGAGTGTTGTCCATGGTTAACTTTTCGTTATGTTTTAGTTGCCATGAATGTCACTTAATGAAATTAGGGTCATCACCATCCCTAAATGTCCATTTCGGTAATTTATTGGTTAATAATTGTCATTTCCGGTGAGAGACACGGTCTTTGTGTCGACACCTTGTTACACAGGTAGAATAATAGGTCGAACTCGGTGTCCTTGAGATTTGGACCACTAGTCTTGCACCTAAATACAAACGGTTATAGCCAGAGAAAGACAGGATGAGAACCCGTGGTCATGTGGTTAGCGTACTGTCTTTTGTGGCCATAGTTGCAGGATCTGCCCTTGTCGTTACAGATGGCTTCTTTATCGGCCGAGAAAGAAGCCCAGTGGATTTACCGGGGAGCGGCAAGTTGCGTTGGACACACCAGTTTTCGTCTGATCACTGAAGTTAAGCAACGCAAGCCCAGTTAGTACTGACATGGGTGGTCGCTCGGGAAAGCTGGGTACTGCTAATACCCAATAATCGTCGCATTAGTGTAGTGTCTGTGCAGTGTATGCATTAGAACTACGCAATGGACGGGTCTCTAATGACCTTGTAGTTGACGGGACCTTAAACACCAACAAACAAACAACAAGTGGATCTACTGGATCCTAAGCCCATGATTGAAAGTCGGAGATTGCAAGATTTACCATAGAACCTCTTTTCATCGGACTCCGCCTCCGTGGCGCAGAGTAACGTGCTGGCCTTTTGATGGGTTGCGACATATTAACATAACATTAGAACTATGCATTGGACGGGGCTCCAATGACCTTTGTAGTTGATAGCCCCTAAAACACCAACAAACCAAATCAATGGATCGAGGTGGGTTGACTTCACATAAGAAGTAAGACGATGGCATTTGCAACTAAAAGAACCCTTTCTACTATACACCGAATAGACGAGGCAAAATTTTCAGGTGTAGCAGCTCGCCCCCTGGCGTCGGTAGAGTGCCTCAACGAACAGTAGACCGACGACAAAGAAGGAGCGACGAAGTGCGTCGGACACACCATTTCTCGTCTGATCACTGAAGTTAAGCAGTGCAACTACAGCTAGTACTAACATGGGTGGCCGCTTGGGAAACCTGGGTACTGTGTTAATACCCAAAAATCGTCGCATTGGTGTAGTGTCTGTGCAGTCTCTGCATAAGAACTTTGCTGTGGACGGGGCTCTAATGATCTTGTAGTTGGAGGGTCCTAAAACACCAACGAACAAACTAACAACAAACCGGTGACAAAGAAGCATAGAGGTTGCAGCGTTGGTCGGCAACCGACTAAAGAAAAACACGGTCTAATATATCACCCTTGTGTCCATTCAGAGGGACGAGATGAGTATACGACCCTGCCATAGGAAGGAAGAAGGTTACGGGTTGCTTTTGCTATCTCCAACGCAACTTGTGCGGCCAAGTTGCGTTGGAGTGCGGCCAAGTTGCGTTGGAGTGCGGCCAAGTTGCGTTGGGTGCGGCCAAGTTGCGTTGGACACACCAGTTCCCGTTAGATCACTGAAGTTAAGCAGCGCACACCCACGTCAATACCAACTTGGGTGGTTGGTAAAGAACGTTGGGTGCTGCAAATTAACCCTCATCCTCGTCCTTTCACCTACCTCCTCATCTCCCGCGGGCAGCCTCCTAAGGGGTTCACCTGTTATGGCTGCCTGGCTTACACCCCAACCCACAAACTAATCAAATCAAAGGAGAAAGAGGACGTTAGATTCAGATGTGACCCATGGGATAAGTGCGGGTTTTTTTTTTTTTTTTTTTGAAGTGGAGACAGGCAAGTGGAGCCCTGTCTGATCGAAAGGTCCCCATAACGCTGAAAGGGAAGTTCTCGAGAGATGTGATAAGGCCAATCATGCTGTATAGATCACAGTGTTGGGCAGTGATAAAAGAATGCCAGTAGCTGAACTGCGAATGCTGAGGTACATGAGCGGGGTGTCGAGGGGAAGAAGAGCTAGTTCCCTCTATTACAGGGGTGCTGTTTATAGGAATCACCCGAAGCAGGGGGCAACCAAAGCAGCCGTCAGAGGAGGTTTTCCGTAGAGACATGATAGCGTGCAGGGTGATAGGCGGGAGTGGAGGGCTAGAACCACAGAGGTCACTCTACCACAGGCGGGAGGACCGACTGCATTGCGTTGGACACACCAGTTCTCGTTTGATCACTGAAGTTAGGCAACGCAACCCCAGCTAGTACTAGCTTGGATGACCGCTTGGGAACACTGGGTACTACTAATACCCAAAAGTCGGACCTAAAACATTGCCAAAGCAAACAGGCGGGTTAAGGGCAAGATGATGATGTTGAAAGGGAGAAGTGTGCATGTGTCCCTATTGAAACTTTACCCTGCTCAGTTCTAGGGATTCTCATACGTGTAGCAAATCTCTCAACGCAACTCCTAACCTTTTCCCCGCCTATGGCAGGGTCGGGTACCCATCTTGTCCCTCTGAATGGACTTAGGGCGATATATTGGTCATAGTTTTTTCTGCATCGTGTTGCCGGCCAAAGCTGCACCCCTACGCTTATTTATCGTCGGTCTAGTGTTCGTTGGGTTGTTGTTGTTTGTTGGAGTTTAAGATCGTTGGAGGTTAAGGTCATTAGAGACCCGTCCACTGTATAGTTCTAATGCATATACTGCACAGACACTACACTAATGCGACGATTATTGGGTATTAGCTGTACCCAGCTTTCCCAAGCGACCACCCATGTCAGTACTAACTGGGCTTGCGTTGCTTAACTTCAGTGATCAGACGAGAACTGGTGTGTCCAACGCAACTCGCCGCTCCCTGTTCGTTGGGGAATGCTACCGACGCCAGGGGGCGATCTCCTACACCTGGAAATTTCGCCTCATCCGTCCCGTTGCATAGTAGAGAGGTTCTTTTACGTGAAAGTGCTATCGTACACCCACACGGGACCTCGGTTTTACTTCTCATTCGAAAGAAGGCACACTCACAGCCTCTCTCTCTCTCTCCTTCGAAAGAAGCCGACCCACCTCGGTCCAGTGTCGAACCTAAAACTACTGACGCAGTTGCTTAGCGTGCTAACCACTACGCCACCGCGGCGGGTACGTGTAGCAAATCTCTCCAGTGTCAAATTATGCAACCAAGAATTTCAGGTGACTCTGATCCACCAAAGAAGGCTCTTCTGAGCGCTAGTGTTCTTTATCTCGAGATCAACTGTTCACTCAATTAGATTGGTTAACCTTTTTGATTTTACTGTTTAAATGTTGAAGAGGTATAAACGCCTAAAATTAAAAAAGTAAACCGGAGCGCCGGCAAACAAAAAATGGAGCGAGTTTTTAGTGATGTTTACAGCATTCAACCAAAGAGAATGCTGAAAGCGGTCATTTTATTGGGCTCCATTGTCAATTTTGGTTTACCCGTAGAGGAAGTCTTGTAAAATAGCTTTCCGGAAGTGACTTTTTAAGTTTCCGGGCATTTGATTCGTTCAGCTCCTTCTCATTTGCTCCGCAAACTAGGTTGAGATGGACAATTTATTTCATAGTGGTCTTGTAACAGGTTCATCTTTCATCCCCTCTCCTCTTCCCCGCTCTTCTGGTTGATTAATTTGATATTGTTGTAGGAAGTAGGGTAGGACGTTACATCCTCTTAGCCACGGCACGAAAGAGGTATTAATTTTTCAAATATCTGCGGTAATTTAATCAATCAAATCCAGTTTTTCCCCTTCTCTCTATGTGTCTGTAATTCTTGTTTCATACTATGTTCGCCTACTGCCCATGACATAAATGTTCATCCAGGACAACCAGGGGTGCTCAAATTTGTACCATCCATCATCCGGTTCTTCAGGTGGCCTGAAATCTTAAACCACTTTTTGGAATATATACCGATAATTTGGAAGAGAAACCTACAATCGGTTCCAGAGACTAGTCATCGTCATACCCTTATCCTACCTGTGGCAGGGTCTGGTCTGCGGATTCTTGCCTAACTGGAGCTATAACGAAACTTTTGTGATGGACGATCATCATCATACCTTTATCCCGTCTGTAGCAGGGTTGACCCTGCGGGTTCTAGCCTTCCACTCCCGTCTATCTCCCACCATATTCCCGTCCACGCGACACACTACCATATCCTTACGGACAACCTGCACCCTCGTCTGCTTTGGTCTCTCCCTGCCCCGGCTGCTTTCAACCACTTGCATTCAGAGGCGGCTCGTGGGGCAGGCAAACCTAGGCGGCTGCCTAGGGCAGCAAGTTTCATAGGGACGGCTGATTTCAGAGGTACTTCCTGCAGTCTGCCATGCAGTCTATCCAGCGGCGGTTTTAGGCACGTGCAAACTGCAAATGCACGGGGCCTCGCTTTTGCAAGTTGCAAATTTTTGGAAAGGGCCTCGCTTTTGCAAGTTGCAAATTTTTGGAAAGGGCCTCGCACTTTCAATTTGCGCAGGGCCTCGCGTATGCTAGAACCGCTGCTGAGTATCAGTCATTTAAAATGTTCATAGTCCTGAGGTTCCAAAATTTCTCTGATTGGTTGAGCCTTTTCTAAATATTGGTATTGGGGCAAATGCCAAGCACGTGAAGGACGCCTGGACAATTTAGAACTGTATTAGATTCAATGGGGGAGGCGGCGATGGACCCACTTGCCAAGGGCGCCTGAAACTCACGAGCCGGCCCTGCTTGCATTCCTGTAATGGACCTAACGAGCTCCTATTCCAGAGACTAGTCAAGAACCGGAATGTTTTGACGTCCTTCTAATTCTAATTCTAATTTACTACACTGCAAGCCGCCTTTTCTTTGGCCAATATGGCAGTATAGAGACTTATGATGCCATAATACTCCTAAAATCCCTAAGCTATAATTCGGGTGCCTCCCCCCTCACAATACTAGCAATGGTGGGCTTTCCTTGGATGAAGCCCTCCACCTTATCCTCTCCAAGGCCATTCCATTGTCGAATGACTCTTGACAAAAAATGACCACAGAGCAGCGAATTGCTTTGGACACACCAGTTCTCGTCTGATCACTGAAGTTAAGCAGCGCAACCCCAGCTAGTACTGACATGGGTGGCCGCTTAGGAAAACTGGGTATCGTTAGTATCCAAAAATCGTCGCATTAGTTTAGCGTCTGTGCAGTTGCTTCATCAGAACTACGCAATGGACGGGGTTCTAATGACCTTTTAGTTGAAGGGCCCTAAAACACCAACAAACAAAAATGACCAGTAGTATGAGTCTGTCTGTGCCCTAATCTCTTTCAATTTATATGGATGATCCTTTCTCCCCTTATACTCAGCCGGGGACAGACTTCCAGCCAGAGGTCCATTACATCCCAGCAGCAGCAGTCTGATAAAAAGACCAATGCTGTGAGATATACGCCTCTGGCTTAGCGTGTTCCACCCTAGTTCCCTAATCATGGCAGACACGCTCTCCCTGTGAGAAAACCTGTGGAGTACAATTCTTGCTGCCCTCCTTTGGATCCTTTCAACCTCCCAAGATAAGCCCTGCCTGAAAGGGAACCAACCTACAGAAGAACGTTTGTAACTTATATTAGCAAACTGTTTGAACACATTGCTGTGCATTGGAGGTAGCGTGGGGAGCGGCTTATTGCGTTGGACACACCAGTTGTCGTCTGATCACTAAAGTTAAGCAACGCAACCCCAGCTAGTACTGACATGGGTGGTCGCTTGGGAAAACTGGGTACTGCTAATACCCAAAATCGTTCTCGTCTGATCATTGAAGTTAAGCAACGCAACCCCAGCTAGTACTAACATGGGTGGCCGCTTGGGAAAACTGGGTACTCTGAAGACTCTGCATTAGACGGGACGGGACTCTTGTGACCATTCTAGTTGAAGGGCCCTAAAACACCAACGAAACGAAAAATAACGAATCAATATTGTGTGTAGTTGATTCCCACAGTAAGAGAAGGAGTGATGGGTGCCTTGCAGCCCCTTAGCGTAGGGAGGGTAGTTGAACTGCATACCCTTGTAGTAGGCGTTGGCGACTATCGACCCTGCGCTAAGGAAGACACTCCCAACGCGCCGCAGACAAAAAAAGCGTAGAACTTCTGCTTAATTAATGTATCTTTTCGCGTTTATTATAATCTACGTAACTATTATTACATCTGAGTATAATGTGAGCACCTTTTGTGCGATTTTCTTTTAATAGCACGTTTGGGTAATTTATCTCACGGGGTAAATTATTTTTCTTATATCACATTTTAGAAATTGAATATGGAGTAAGTGAGGAACAAAAAGATAGTTTTTTTTTGGAAGAAAGTTGAAAATCGCAGCGTTGTAACCAGTTCGATTGAAATTGTTTTTCTTAGGTGCTGTATTAACGTCATTACTCTGTAAGAAGAAGCTACTAACCCTTTTCCCACCTATGGCGGGTCCTTCTGAATGGACACATGGAACATTTTGGACGATATTTTTACGCAGCTGGCTGCCGACCAAACCTGCAACTCGTATA
Source organism: Trigoniulus corallinus (assembly GCA_013389805.1). Classification (NCBI taxonomy): domain Eukaryota; kingdom Metazoa; phylum Arthropoda; class Diplopoda; order Spirobolida; family Trigoniulidae; genus Trigoniulus; species Trigoniulus corallinus. The sequence continues at coordinate 8,612,690 of JAAFCE010005724.1, forward strand.
TTTATTTTATCCCCGTCGGTCTACTGTTCCCTGGGGCACTTCACTGGCCCCAGGGGCCCAGGTCCTGTTGCTTAAAAATGCCGTCCAATTGATTGCCCATATTGATAGTGCAAGCCCACGTTAGTAGGAGCGGCGAGTTGCGTTGGACACACCAGTTCTCGTCTGATCACTGAAGTTAAGCAACTCAAGCCCAGTTAGTACTGACATGGGTGGTCGCTCGGGAAAGCTGGGTACTGCTGTGAATATGAATATGTAATCCTTTGTGACGGATACCTTGCTGGCGAGATCTTTTCATGCTGGACCCATATGCCCAGATCTCCACCAGAACCTCCTCCAATGTGGGGGTTCCCCAACCCCTTCTGCAGTGATGAAGTGCTGGGCAGACCAGTATCACATGCCTGACGTCCTCCACCTGATCCCTGCACAATCCACAGCCCTCCTCTCCACCTGTGATCTTTGCCATCCTCTGTTTCGTCTCCAGTCACCCAGCTCTTGCCCGAAACAGAAGTGAGCTCTCCCAGGTATTGTCGTAGATTACCTCCCTCTCTATGTTAAGCTTGTTCCCATACACCCTCAGCGTTTTCTTTGCAGCCCTTCCCTCCATACTCTGTCGCCACTGCCCTAACCCCCATTCCTTCACTTTGTCCTGTACGAGCCTGTACTGCTAATACCCAAAAATCGTCGCATTAGTGTAGTGTCTGTGCAGTCTATTCATTAGAACTATGCAGTGGACGGGTCTCTAATGACCTTGTAGTGGATGGGACCTTAAACACCAACAAACAACAACAACAACAACCCACGTTAGTACCAACATGGGTGGTTGGTAAAGAACGTTGGGTGCTGCAAATTTCCCCTCTCCTACACCCTCTACACCTACCTCCTCATCTCGGGTGATGAGAATCGGGAAATCTGGGTAAACCAACCAGTATTGATAGTTGGGCCTGGATTTATCTCACTTACCTTTTTGCGTCTTGATGTATATGATTGATATTCACCAATCTCCCCCCCCCCCATTCCCCTGCCATTCACCCCTCCCCAAACCATCTTCCGCATACTGCCTCTGCTGGGCCTAACAGCCTGTTATGGTGGTAGGGTGCTTTTCCCAACCCACATTCAAGCATTATTATTATCTCCCGCGAGCAGCCTCCTAAGAGTTCGTCTTGTTATGGCTGCTTGGCTGACTCCCCAACCCATGAAATTAATTCAGCAATCCATATGTTCACTACGGCGGAGATGGGTACCGGACCCAGCCGCGTCTTTTGGCAATTGATTTCTAACCTATATTTTTTGCATAGGTTTAAGAGCGGCTGTGTTGTGTTGGACACACCAGTCCTCGTCTGTTTTTGTTTGTTGGAGTTTAAGGTCCCGTCAACTACAAGGTCATTAGAGACCCGTCCACTGTATAGTTCTAATGCATAGTCTGCACAGACACTACACTAATGCGACGATTATTGGATATTAGCAGTACCCAGCTTTCCCGAGCGACCACCCATGTCAGTACTAACTGGGCTTGCGTTGCTTAACTTCAGTGATCAGACGAGAACTGGTGTGAGTCCTCGTCTGATCACTGAAGTTAAGCAACGCAACCCCAGCTAGTACTAACATGGGTGGCCTCTTGGGAACACTGAGTACTGCTAATACCCAAATCTTCTAACAGCGTAGTGTCTGTTCAGACTCTGCATTAGAGAATTGAGCAGTGGAACCGCGTTGGGAATTGCGTTGGGCACACCAGTTCTCGTCTGATCACTAAAGTTAAGCAGTGTAACTCCAGCTAGTACTAACATGGGTGACCGCTTGGGAAAGCCGGGTACCGCTAATACCCAAAAATCGTCGCATTAGTGTAGTGTCTGTGCAGTCTCTGCGTTTAGAACTACACAGTGGACGGGTCTCTAATGACCTTGTAGTTGAAGGGCCCTAAAACACCAACGAACGAACGACCGTTGTAGTTGAAGGACCATAAAACACCAATGAAACAAAAATGCCTAGTTTTAAACTGTTGTATGCTTTTTAGTTGATCCAATATGGCTGATGTGATGTGTTTGTTTCTTTATTTAGCCGTCGCCGGCGACTATCAAAGAAAAAACGCCTCCACCCATCCCCAAGAAGCCGTCTCCCAAAAGGCTGTTCTCCAACAGCAACAGTTCTAAGCCTGCAGAGGGCGAAAGTGAATGCTGAGGAGGTAATAATGAGTTTGGTGCCAGATAATATCTCTCGTATTTTATGTATATTCCTAAGTTTGATAGTTTTTGGCAAAAAAATTATAAAATATTCGTATATTTATAGATATCGTTCTGTATGAAGTGTCAAGTATTATTTTTTTTAATTATTCTCTTTATAGTTAATTTGTCAGGACGTGTGTCAAAAATATCTGTTACATAATATTTTTAAAACAAAAGTACAATATCTTTTTAAAAGCAATAGAAGTTAAAATATTTCGTTATATGTATATTTTTTTAGCTAAAGTTACAAAATGCGTTGTTATAAAATGCCGTGTGTAGATAATAATAATAATAATGGAGACTTTTGAAGATAAGTTTGAAAACTTTAAATATAACCTCTATCTTTTAAATAATTTTTTGTCTATTTCATGTTTTCAGATAATGACTTATTTACAGAATTAGCATATTTTTAACTAGAAGCCCTGTAAGATTTTTCTTTTATATATATAGATATTTCTAATTGTAGTTTATCCCTTTTGATCTTGTGATAAACCAAAGAAATGTTTTAAAAAAAGTAATTTTAACAAGAATTTTTGGTTTGCTTATTTGCAGCCATGTCTCTAAACATTTCTGATAATGCCTAACTAATTTCAGTAAAAAATAGGTTCTTTTTTTTTCATCCCATATTTTGAGTCTGGTGGATGATCACAGAAATTATATCTCGTTTTTCATAAATTACATGTTAACCTTTTTGTTTTGCAGAAACAAAACGAATATATTTTTAGTAATGTTCAAAAAAATGTGTTGTTTTGTTTTTGTAGAAAACACTGTTTTTACTGATAATGTTTCTGTGCACTGAACCTGAATATTAGGAACTTAAATGTTAGAAGTGAATGACATTTTACCCTGAAATAGATAATAACTTATAAAAAAATCTATACTCCAAACAAACATTGAAGTTCGTTTGCCAACATTGTTGCCAACAGGATGATGATTTGTCAGTAATCTGTTGACTATTTTCTGTAGATGCAGCCTACAAGACAAGAATTATTTCAAATATTGTTGGCAATATGTGTATTGCGAGCCTTAGAATGTTGCAAACATTTTCAGGATGTTTGCAACAAAATCTTATGACATGTTTCAAACTTCTATTTCGTTTATCTCTTTGTAACAGTGTTTCTTAGCATTACTAGTAATATATTAACTTAAAATTAGCAAACACAAAGTCTAAAACATGGTTGTAAAATTTGTGAGGATAGTTTATTGGAGGAGGGGCATGTCTCATGTTTTTATCCCTGAACAAATCCGATCTTTTGCAAACAACACCAAGATTTTCAGACAGGCACCTTCATTTCTGTAATTGTTGCACAATTTGAAGGTGTTCACCATGAATAATGAGTCAGAAATGTTGACAACAATGTTGGCAACTATGTTGAACTTTAATGTAGAAGTTTACTCTCTCAAAAGAGTGTGAAATTTGGTTCTTTAGATCAGGAGTACCAAAAGGTGGTCTGAGGCCATTGAAACCTAGAGCTGCGGCCCGCACTATCGATACTATGTCGTATACGTATGCGACCTGCCAGTCAGAGGCGTAACGAGAGGGAGACAGTAACCCCGGGGTGCAGTTGCAAGGAGGCGTCATGAGCAACGCATATGCTAGCAATGTGGCCCTCCGGGTACCCCAGTTTGACATGCCTGTTTTAGATGCATTACAGGGGGAGAAACCCCGATTATTTTCAATATTTTTTTTTCCTACCCCCTCTGTTGAGGTGCACTGGATGTTGGATGTTAGTTTGCACACTGTTCTTGCACGAAACGGCCTTCATGCGCTTCTGCTTCATGTGATCACTGTACTATCCCTTTGGTCGTTTTTTTGCAGTATTCTTAGCCTCAAGAATCTGCTTGCCTTCTCACTGCTCCCCCAAAATTGCTCTTAGCACCAAAATTTCACTTCACTAACCTTGTCCCGAATTGTAATTATGTTTGCTACCCACTTCCTTCCATAGTTCTATAGTTTACACCAAATTATAACAGATTTTGCCCCCCCTTTTTTTTTCTTATCCGAGGTCGCTATAGCCATGTGTCAGTATTAAATTTTGAGAGCCCATATGTTATTAATTTATTGCTATTCTTGAGCCAGTCAAATGTTGATCTAATTTTTAATTACATTTTGTCATTTTCACTATCAAATTTTTCGGCAAACGTGCTTGTGTGTTGTTTTTTTATTCATTTCATTCTTTGCATTCAGGGGACACCAGGGAGTAGTCGACTCTGTTTATGAATGTGGCCCATAGTGCATCCACCTAATTGGAATGAAATCACTGACTGATATTCATCAGAAACGAACTACAGTACCGTCGTCAAATCCCGTTTTTCGATCATCGTCATACCCTTGCCCCGCCTATCGTAGGGTCGGGTCTGCGGGTTCTAGTCCTCCACTCCCGCCTATATCCCGCCAGGTCCTCGTCCATCCCTCAGAGTACCACATCCTTACGGACAACCTGCTCCCACGTCTGCTTCGGCCTCCCCCTACCTCGGGTGCTTCCAACCACCTGCATTCCTGAATCAACATTAAGCAACATATCTGTCGCTTTCTTCAGTGGATTTTAAAATGTTCGCAATCTGTTTGCCGACACCAGTGCCAGTCTTGCGAAGTGGTTAGTGAAGACAAAGTTAAAGAATGAGTTGTTGTTTGTCGGTGTTTTAGGGCCCTTCAACTACAAGGTCATTGGAGCCCCGTCCACACCGTAGTTCTGAAGGAGAGACTGCACAGACACTACACTAATGCGACGATTTTTGGGTATTAGCAGTACCCAGTTTTCCCAAGCGGCCACCCATGTCAGTACTAGTTGGGGTTGCGCTGTTTAACTTCAGTGATCAGACGAGAACTGGTGTGTCCAACGCAATTCGCCGCTCCCATTAAAGAATGGGGGTTAGGGCAGTGGCGACAGAGCGTAGAGGATAGGGAAGCAAAGAGAACGCTGAGGGTATGTGGGAACTAACCTAAGATGAAGACGGAGGTAATTTATACGTGGGAGTGCGCACTTCTGGGTCACTGGAGACGAAACAGAGGATTGCAAGGATCACGGGCGTAGAGGAGGGCTGTGGATTGAGTGGGGATTAAGTGGAGGATGTCAGGTATTTGATACTGGCATATCCAATGCTGACCACTGTAGGAGGGTTTGGGAGACCCCTAAATTGGAAGAGGTCCTGGGAGTGGCGGGTGTTAGGCTGGAGTGACTAGAATTGTTCGAAGGACAAAGCTGCTGCTGGAGTGCAGGTGGAAAGTTAGACAAAATCGTACTAGCAAAGTATCCGCTACCACGGATTACGAGAGCTGCTCATTGCGTTGGACACACCAGTTCTTGTCTGATCACTGAAGTTAAGCAACGCAACCCCAGCTAGTACTAACATGGGTGGCCGCTTGGGAAAACTGGGTCCTGCTAATACCTAATACTCAATGGTGGACTTTAGGCTAATGCCGCACTTGACCGTGAATTCCCTACCGTCAACAACAACGATATCGTGTGTACTAATTCTGCTATTCTTTGACTGCAGGTCAAGCGTAGTGGTAGCGTGCTGGGCTCGTGGATCCGTGATTGTAGGTTCAATCCTGGCCAAAGTTAGGTCTTTTGGACGAATGAGAGGAGCGTCTTCCACTGGGTAGGAATTAAAGCCGCGGTCTCGTTTGACTATGTTGTTACCTGCATGTCAAAGATCCCTTTTCCTTACCAGTACGCATAGGCGTTGTATTACGCAGCCGACTGCAGGCTTCGTCAGGTCACTTTTTCCTCCACCGACTGTTGCCCCAGCCAAGTGTCGGTTATAGGACAATTGTTCGCCGACAATTGTTTGCTGGACAATTGTTCGCAGGACAGTAGTTCGCCTAGGACAGTTGTTCACCTAGGATTCATTCAGACCTTTTTCTGAGTCATCATCGTCATTATCATCAGTTGGTTTATGGAAGTTTCGCCCCCAATGTTTCACCCCCAACTTTTCGGCCCTGACGTTTCACCCCCGACGTTTCGCCCCTCATACGTTTGGCCCCTGGGAGGGCAAATTGCCGCTATTTTGTTATTCTATTTTTATTTAGAAAAACAGCATTCTTCATTTGGACCTTTTTCTGAGTCATCATCGTCACACCCTTATTCCGCCTGTGGCAGGGTGGGGTTTTCAGGTTCTAGCCCTCCACCACCGTCTATCTCCAATCAGGTCCCCGCCCACCCCACACACTGCCATGTCCTTATGGCCAACCTGTTCCCACGTCTGCTTTGGTCTCCCCCTGCCCTGGGTGCACCTAACAAGCTCCTCTTCCCGTCTTCTCATGACGTGTCCATACCACCTCACCTATTCTCCCTCATTTTTGGCGATGTCCACCACCCTGGGGCATCCCACCGTCCTGGGACGAATTAAGTTCGTAACCCGAGGTACCACCGTATAGGACAGTGTTTCCCAAACTTATTTTTGCTATGCCCCACCTAAACCTTTCTGAAATTCTTAGGGCCGCCCTCCTAACACATGCATACTTTTTCATATTCAAACATTGAAATGTTTGCTAAAGAAACAATTAATGATAGGTTGAGCCCGGCTCGGGAGTTTCAGGCGTCCTAGGCATGTGGGTCCACCACCGCCCCCATCAAATGTAATGCAGTTCTAAATTGTCTGAGCGTCCCTCACGCCCTTGACATTTGTCGCCTTGCCAATGCATTGGTATGACTGTGCAACAAGGCGCCTCAAGAAAGCCAACATTTAGATAAGGCCCAAACAATCAGAGAAGTTTGGGACCTCAAGGACTGTGACAATTTTAAATGGTCCATAGACTGCATGGCAACGAAATGGCTTTGAAATTAGCCACCCCTTTGAAACCGCTTGTGCAGCCAAGTTGCGTTGGAGTGCACCCATTTTGCGTTGGACACACCAGTTCCCGTGAGATCACTGAAGTTAAGCAACCCAAGCCCAGTTAGTACTGACATGGGTGGTCGCTCGGGAAAGCTGGGTACTGCTAATACCCAATAATCGTCGCATTAGTGTAGTGTCTGTGCAGTCTCTGCATCAGAACTATACAGTGGACGGGTCTCTAATGACCTCGTAGTTGACGGGACCTTAAACAACAACGGCATGGCATGGCCCGCAGGCAGCCTCCTAAGGGTTCGTCCTGCTGCCTGGCTTACTCCCCAACCCACAAACTAATCCAGTAAAATTGCTGCCTAGGTTTGCCTGCCCCATGAGCCGCCTGTGCTTCAGTCTCAAGTCTACCCATCCTAAACGCTGGGGGAGTCCATTTTCGAATTGCCTCCTTGTGGGGCGTGGGCCCCACGTTGGGAATCACTGGTATAGGGATTTAGTGCAACAATGCATTCGTTCCCACCCTGTTTCTTACAGGGTGACTGACAAGTTCGCATCGTTTAATTGCGTGCTTTAAGCTTATCTTGGTATTTGAAATCTATTTTTTTTATCCTGTTTGGTGAAACCACCTTACTAGTCATTTTCATCCCCTCCCCTCCCAAAAAAAAATTGAAATATCTACTTAGGTGCACATACTTCCGGATGTCCTATTTATTTGCTATGGTCACATTGAAGCCAAGTGAGAAATAGAAGTTATATTTAAATAATAACAGACTTTATGTAGGACAGTGTACGTGAAATTCTGCAGGGCATGTTTTTTATGAAAATCCCTCGTTTTTTTATATTGATTAGATCAAGTCCATCACTGAATCAGATAATTGAGAAATATTAAGCAGTATACTATTTTAGAGTTAGTAAAAGATTTATGGTTATGATGCATATGCCGATAAAGTGTTTATTAGATGAGAAAAAAATTAAAATTTTCAAAATATGAAATTTCTATTTTGCATTTCAAACAGAATTTCTAGAACAGAAAGTTGTTAAATAGTTTTTAATGTGCATTTTGATGCTGAAGGGGTTTTTTATGTAATGCACTGCTGTATTTTTATTATCTTTTTTTTTTTGGATGTTTTCAAACTAAAATACTTTTTAATACTTGATAATAAATGTTTATTGTTGAAGATTCCAGGGTTTTTTCGCAAAACAAATATTGTTGAGACCATTTATTGGCCTTAAACACTGACCGGAAGTGATAACAGTATTTATAACGTTTTTAATACGGCTCATTATGTCCACAATGATGGGAGTGCCAAGCAATTTATGAGTTTCTACGGTTGATTTTCAAACAGGAATTGTCATCTCAGATCTAATACAAGTTCAAAGCCTTCCCCCCAGATGGCGTTGAACTCATTATCATCGTGACCGGCTTATTGAGTTGGACACTCCAGTTCTCCTCTGATCACTGAAGTTAAGCAACGCAACCCCAGCTAATACTAACATGGCTGGCTGTTTTGTTGTTTGTTGGTGTTTTAGGGCTCTTCAACTACACGGTCATTAGAGCCCCGTCCACAGCATAGTTCTTATGCAGAGACTGCACAGACACTACACAACTGCGACGATTTTTGGGTATTAGCAGTACCCAGTTTTCCCAAGTGGCCACCCATGTCAGTACGAGCTGGGGTTGCGCTGCTTAACTTCAGTGATCAGACGAGAACTGATGTGTCCAACGCAATTCGCCGCTCCCAACATGGGTGGCCGCTTGGCAAAACTGGGTACTGCTTTTTTTTTCGTTGGTGTTTAAGGTCCCGTCAACTACAAGGTCATTAGGGACCCGTCCTTTGCATAGTTCTAATGCGTAGACTGCACAGACCCTACACTAATGCGACGATTATTGGGTATTAGCAGTACCCAGCTTTCCCGAGCGACCACCCATGTCAGTACTAACTGGGCTTGCGTTGCTTAACTTTAGTGATCAGACGAGAACTGGTGTGTCCAACGCAACTCGCCACTCCTGTGGGTACTGCTAATACCTAACAATCGTCGCATTAGTGTAGTGCTTGTGCAGTCTCTGCCAGGCCCCGCTCGGGAGCTTTAGGCGCCCTAGGCAAGTAGGCCCATCGCCGCCCCCATTAAATTTAATGTAGTTCTAAAATGTCCGAGCGTTCCGAATGCCAATGCATTGCTAAGGCTCTGCAACAAGGCGCCTCAAGAAAGCCAACATTTAGAAAAAGCCCCATCAATCAGAGAAGTTTGAGAACCCCAGTACTATGAACATTTTTAAATGACCGATAGACTGTATGGCAAGGAAGTACCTCTGTAATTTTGCCGCCCCTATGAAATTTACCGCCGTAGGCAGCTGCTTAGGTTTGCCTGCCCCATGAGCCGCCTGGGGACGGGGCTCTATACTGAAGTTAAGCAACGCAGCCCCACTTAGTACAGTACTAACATTGGTGGCCGCTTGGCAAATCTAGGTACAGCTAGTACCCCACAATCGTCACATTAGTGCACTGTCTATGCAGTCTCTGCATCTTAACTATGCAGTGTAGCGGGACCCTAATGACCTTGTAGTTGAAGGGCCCTAAAACACCAACGAAACAAACTTTTATCATCATCACACCTTCCTCTTTCCATTCTTATGGAGCCTGGACACAATAGTTCTCGTCTGATCACTGAAGTTAAGCAACACGAACCCAGCTAGTACTGACATGGGTGGCCGCTTGGGATCACTCGGTACTGCTAATGCCCCAAATCGTCGTAACACCGTTAGTGGCACCAGGGGGGGAGTACTTCAAAAAGAAGTGCACCCCAAATATTTTTAAATACAGTGAAACCTCTCAAAATTGGTACACCCGGGGGGGCCCAGTCAAAGTGTACCCATAAGAGGGGAAGTATTAGCCTATGGATGAAAAATCGGTGCCTATAGATTTGGACCGATATAAGGGGTGTACCCATAGAGAGGTTTTTCTGTATTCGGAATCCGTTAGTGTCAATCTAGCTAGAAATTTCAATAGGTCCTCTCGTGCCCCTTAGACAATGTCCTATCTTCGATGTTTTAGCTGTCTCCCATCAGGTCCCCGTCTACCCCACACACTACCATGTCCTTACGGACAACCTGTTCCCACGTCTGCTTTGGTCTCCCCCTGCCCCGGGTGCTACCGACCACCTGAATTCCTGGCAAGGACCTAATGAGCTCCTCCCCTCTTCTCATGACGTGTCCTCGTAAATTATTCACTTCTGTCACCAAAATTCCCAGTTGAAGAAGGTTCGCCTCCTGACTGCTAAATTACTTCCAGAAACCGATTCTTCTTCATTCATTTGTTGGTGTTTTAGGGCCCTTCAACTACAAGGTCATTAGAGCCCCGTCCACAGCATAGTTCTTATGCAGAGGCTGCACAGACACTACACTAATGCGATGATTATTGGGTATTAGCAGTACCCAGTTTTCCCAAGCGGCCACCCATGTCAGTACTAGCTGGGGTTGCGCTACTTAACTTCAGTGATCAGATGAGAACTGGTGTGTCCAACACAATTTCGCCGCTCCCCCAGAAACCGATATGGGAGGATAGGTCGACGTTAGAAACATAAACCTAAAGGCCGGTTTACACGCTACGTCTTAACGGACGTTTTGTCATAAATGACAAATTGTATCAGTTAAGAGGGAGCGTGTAGACCAGAAAAGGGACGTCTTATTGAAACTGAAGCAAGTTCAAGGTCACAAAGGAGAACTGATGGGAGGGGCATCCTTTTAGATGCAAGACGTCCCTTTCCAGTGCATTTCACTCAATGTTGGACTTCACCAGAGACGTCAAATTGGAGGTCCGTGAGCTACATGCAGCCCTTTATGCCTAGATTGCGACCGTCACAATCGATATGATGTCCATAGTATGTTATGGCAATCGGTTGGGAAGTCAGTCAAGCAGCCATAACGGGCTGGTTCCTGTGGAGGCTGGTTCCTGTGGAGGCTGGTTGCAGGTGGGGGGGAGGTTGGAGTGGGGGATTTGGGAGAGAGTCAATTAGCAGCACCCAATGTTTCCAACCAATCACCCAGGTACTGTATTATTACATATCTGGTCTGCTACTTAGAGAGGGGGACAGTTGCCCCCGATTGCAGTTGAAATGGGTAGCCAAGGGGGGGGGGGGGTAAA
>JAAFCE010005724.1:8627147-8674649 GCA_013389805.1 Trigoniulus corallinus
TGTTTCTTAACTTCAAGTTAAGCATGAATTTGAGCATTTTGCACCGAATTTTAATTTTTTTAAAGATATTTTCTTCATTAGGGAAAAATCAACCATTTGTTAAGTATTTTACGCTTCGTACTGTAGTCACACTGCACTTGTTAGAACAGCGGAATGCAAATGGCTACTGAGTCTACAAGTTGGCTGGTATTTAATACGTCAATTAATTAACAGGCGAGAAGACATAAAGGTTAGTATTTTTTTCTTCTAACATTGAAATAAATAAACAATGAAGAACCGATACGAAACCGCAACTAAAGAAATTATGCCATTATAAATGTTGATAGGTGCGAAACAATTGTCTTATCCACCAAATTATTGCATTATACACGAAGGGCAACATTTACTTAGCAATCCATTTCATTGAATAAACCTTTTATTTAATTAAAACATTGGCGATACTAATAACGTATGCAATAATTTCAAGTGCTTATATGCAAATTATACAAAATAATCGTTAATGATGACGAAGTGCCTTAGGAACTACTGTAAATACAGGCCTGTACTTAACCCTAGGGTCGATCCTATTGATGTGAGTACAGTGATGCCTAGATATTTCTACGTCCCCCACAATCATTCAGTCAATTAACCACAGACGGTGATTATATTTGAATCAGATGTGCAGGGTTCTTGTACTAAAATATGAGTATATTAGAGGTAGCCTGGGGTTGGTGGATATCGCCGAAAAAAAATAGGGAGAATATGTTGAGGTAGTGTGGACACGTAATGAGAAGAGGAGAGGAGGCGCTCGTTGGGTCCATTTCAAGAATGCAGGTGGTCGGAAGCCCCCGGGGCAGGAGGAGAGCGAAACAGTCGTGGGAGCAGGTTGTACGTAAGGATATGGTAGTGTAGGGTGGACAGGGGCGGTTCCAGGGGGGAGAAATGCAGCAATTGTTCACCCTTCAGTGTCTCAGTGGGGCGCATATTTCAACTGATGCATGATTCAACTTTGTAACTAATGAGGCAGCCTGCCAGGAGTCCAGTCTGCAGTTGGCTAAACCACTGAATGTGGCACATTGTCTAAGGCAGTGGTTCTCAAAGCGTGTTCCGTGAAACCACTTCGTGTTCCGCAAAAAATTTAATGCACAAATAAAGCAATGGAGAGATACTCTGATGTGACCCGCAGAATCAATGGGGGAGGGGGTCACTGAAGTTGAGACAGGCAAGCGGAGTCCTGCGTGATAGGAGGATCCCAATCTAGTTGAAAGGGAAGTTCTATAGGACAGTGGTTAGACCAGCTATGCTATATGGATCAGAGTGCTGGGCAATCCGTGCTAGTAAAATGTCAGTTTAGTGTTCCCCGACTTCAAAGAGATTGAGAACCACTGGTCTAAGGGGTAGTAGAGGACCTATTGTTATTGCCAGTTAGAATTATACTAAGGGATTCTGAATATTTAAAATCGGCATGAGCCTGACTCCTGTTGCACTATAGTTATTGTGCAATAGGTCATAGGCATAGCATAGTGCAGGATGGCCACAGGGCCGGACCGCCCATTTATTCAAAGTGTGCAAAAGAGCGCAGGCGGCCGCCCACGTTCTCAAACTTAAAAATAACACCAAATTTTTAACGCTTTGATGCTTCCGGAATGAAAGGTAATTCTTGGCAACAATTACCGTTATTTTTTAATGTTAACCTGTACCCATTAAAAAAATAAGTGAAAATATTATGAGGGGGGGCGGTGTCGACGTATGTGCACGTGGGCGGCCGAACCTATAGGACCGGCGCTGGTTAGGCACCCAACCTTTCGTAGATCGGGGGCCAAATTACCATTATTGATGGAAATGAAGGACCACGTTAAAAAATAAGGTCAAACAGTGTTGTCGGGACATGTGCGTCTTCACTTTCATCACTGGCTATGGCACATAAGGAGCGGCGAGTTGCGTTGGATCTCGTCTGATCACTGAAGTTAAGCAATGCAAGCCCAGTTAGTACTGACATGGGTGGTCGCTCGGGAAAGCTGGGTACTGCTAATACCCAATAATCGTCTCATTAGTGTAGTGTCTGTGCAGTATATGCATTAGAACTATACGGTGGACGGGTCTCTAATGACCTCGTAGTTGACGGGACCTTAAACTCCAACAAACAACAACAACATGGCACATAGGGCCGGAGCTTGCCCATATGTGGCATAGTGTATCAAGAATTAACGTTCTGTCAATATTTATTTGTGCATGTTGCTACAAATGTTTAAAAAATTATATTAATGTAAGAGGCCCCGGGCGGCTGCCCGTCCTAAAGGCTGGCCCTAAATACATTACTTGTTTTTGCCCAAATTACTTAGGAAACAAACTACACGAACCACAGTCTGAAATGCAGTGGACAAGTTGCGTTGGACACACCAGTTCCCGTGAGATCACTGAAGTTAAGCAGCGCAAGCCCATGTCATTACCAACTTGGGTGGTTGGTAAAGAACATTGGGGGCTGCAAATAAACCCTTTCCTTCGTCCTTTCACCTACCTCATCTCCCGCGGGTAGCCTCCTAAGGGTTCGACCTGTTTTGGCTGCCTGGCTTACTCCCCAACCCACGAAACTAATCCAGTAAGTCGGGATACCACTGTATATTAGTCCGTCTAGGTATTCCCAGCAATGCCACGACGATTGATGTGCGGCTCAGGGTTGGACTGACTCATAAGTGGTAGCTGGGATTTTCCCTTGTGGGACGTTGTCGTCCAAGGACCAAGGGGCTGTCACTATAAATTCGTACAAATTAAGTATGTATCAGCACTACTTTTTGAAATTCGTGTTATTTTTATAGAAATGATGTTTAATGGCCATTAATGTTTTTTTTTGTAGCTTTTTGCCAACCTTGTCCACATCTGTCATTCGAATGCAAAATGCAAGTCCTGTATACAATATGTCTGTTAGTTGTAATGGTCAATTTCACTCAGGGGTGGATACAGGGGAGGAGGGAGAGAAATGCAACAACCCAGCAGCAGGCGTCTGGATCCCGCAGGAAATATTGGCTTTGTCGTCTGTGGGGGAAGCCGGCCTACCTCACATGTTCCAACACCTCATTATGCAGGGGAGCGGCGAATTGCGTTGGACACACCAGTTCTCGTTTGATCGCTGAAGTTAAGCAGTTGAACCCCAGCTAGTACTGACATGGGTGGCCGCTTGGGAAAACTGGGTACTGCTAAGACCCTAAAATCGTCACATTAGTGTAGCGTCTGTGCACTCTCTGCATAAGAACTATGGTGTGGACGGGGCTCTCATGACCTTGTAGTTTAAGGGCCCTTAAACATCAACAAACAGCAACAACAACCGCATTATGCAACCAAAATAGACATTTTGGCAGGTAAATTAATACATTGTTGGTTCTAATATTGCGGACATGACTCCTGTTGCATTGTAGTTATTGTGCAAAAGGTCAGACACCATGCAATATTATAATCAACAAAGCATTAATTTTCCTGCCAAAATTTTTTATTTTGGTTGTGTAATGCGATGTTGGAACAGTGGGAACAGGTGTTTGTTTATTGGTGTTTTAGGGCCCTTCTACTATAAGGTCATTAGAGCCCCATCCACTGTGTAGTTCTGATGCAGTGACTGCACAGGCACTACTACACTAATGCGATGATTTTTGAATACTAGCGGTACCCAGTGTTCCCAAGCGGCAACTCATGTTACTATTAATTAGGGTTGCGTTGCTTAACTTCAGTGATCAGACGGGAACTGGTGTGTCCAACGTGTCCGGGCTCCAAACGCCCGGCTGGGGTGCCCCCAGTCAGAGCATGTTCATTGGACCCGCAGACCCTACCCTGCCACAGGCGGAATAAGGGTATGATGATGATGGGATCACGTCAATTTGGCGCATGGCAATTTGGCATAGTCAATTTGACGTACATGCAAATTCGGCGTATGACAATTTGGCGTACGTAAGATTTGGCGTACATACCGATCTCCTGGGTGCAAACATTCGTTCAAAATTGCAACTGTCATAACCAGTGGAGGATCCAGGATTTTCGTCAGGGGGGTAGCTAATACGGGGGGTGTGCTAATACAGGGGGGTTCAGCGAAACCTCACATATTATGCAAATATGGGGGGGGGGGGGGTGGCAACCCCAAAAACCCCACCCAAGACCCCCGGGGGAGCCATAACAGCCGTTGCAACGGTCCCGTATAACACAGTTGGGTTTGTTTGTTTGTGTTTTAGGGCCCATCGACTTCAAAGGCCATTAGGGCCCTATAACACAGTTATGGTAGAGGTATTCATTGTTCTATTACCTTGCAATAACTGTTGTTATGACCGTTGTAATTTTGAACAAATTTGGGCACCCAAGAGATCGGTATGTACGCCAAATTGTCGTACTCCAAATTGACTACGCCAAATTGTCATGCGCCAAATTGACGTAGACCCAATGATGATGATAATGTTGGTTATAATATTGCATGGTGTCTGACCTTTTGCACAATAACAGTAAGCAACAGGGTTATTCCGGACCGCATGCCGGACTGAGAGATTCTGAATATGCTCCCCCTTTGAAGTGCTCCCCCTTGATCCGCCCCTGGTTTCACTTAAAATCTTTGCCATTCAACTTGTAGGCTATGTCCCTGTTAATCTCTGAAGTGGGACATGCCGAGTGTCGACTGAGAAGTTACTGTGGATGTTTTAATTGTCTTTTTCGTTGGCAGGTATTATCATTATTATTGTGATTTGTCGAGCATGTAATATATGTACTTTTGTGCCTCGCGTATGCAGGGGTATAGTAGTAGTAATTGGGGGTGTTGTTTCAACTGTCCAATGACTTACCGTTACTACGTTTCAAACAATTCGACCACATCCGTTGGGAGCGGCAAGTTGCGTTGGACACACCAGTTCTCGTCTGATCACTGAAGTTAAGCAACGCAACCCCAGTTAGTACCGACATGGGTGGCCGCTTGGGAAAACTGGGTACCGCTAGTATCCAAAAATCGTTGCTTTAGTGTAGTGTCTGTGCAGTCCCTGCATCAGAACTTCGCAGTGGACGGGGCTCTAATGACCTTGTAGTTGAAGGGGCCTAAAACAACAACAACAACCACATCCGTTTCGGTGCCATTGTAGTCAGCAGTCAGGATTTAATAGGTATGAAAGTAAGCAGCTAATTTCTGCTTTCCACGTTTGATTTTGCAGAAAATTTTTAGTTTTATCAGATGAAGCTGGTTGACCGTGTAGGTACTTCTACCTATCATTAGAAGAGATAAATTATAAAACCACTTGTTTGAAAAGAAAGAAATTTTATGAAAGCATCGTTCTGGTTTTCCCCACATTACCAGAACTGAACTTATTTTTGGCAAAACTTTTGCAACCAAAACTAGGTCTAAATTGATTCAGTTCATTTAGTGATTGTTATAAGTAATCGCTTATTTTTTCATTTATGCCAAGGCCATTTATGATCCAGACATAATCCAGCCTTGAAATAACAGTAGGTGGTTTCTAGTAATCAGATACACTTCATTCGCAAAGAATTTGGTGTTTTTTGATCTGGTTTTTGAAATGTCAATATTCAGACAGACGCTGACAGATGCATCATTATTAAACTTGAATACCTGAACCTTCAAATGTAAGCCTAGACAATGGCGTCACCATGTTTTAGTTGCGGTAGCGCATCTGACATCACGCTGTTATTACCGGGAAACCGTTATTACCACTAAGATTCTTATCCTGAAGCTGTGGCCTGAAGCCTTGTCCTGAACCACTAAGATTCTTGTTCAGACGTGGACATACCAGTTCTCGTGTGAATACTGAAGTTAAGCCAGTGGCGAGCCTAGGGCGTGCGGGCCGCACCGGGTGACACCACTCGCATCATGACAAATGGGGTGACACCAAAACAGAAGAAGCGGCTTTTTTTCTGGAGAGGGGGGAGGGTGACACCATGGCGTCACCGCACCGGGTGACGCCAACCCTAGCGACGCCACTGAGTTCAGCAACACAGCCCCAGTTAATACTAACATTGGTGGCCGCTTGGCAAAACTTGGTACCGCTAATACCCCATAATCGTCGTATGCAGGGTGACAGGACTCTAATGACCTTGTAGTTGAAGGGGCCCTTAAACATCGACAAATCAACCACCAGGATGAGAATCCATATCCACCCTACTACTGTCTGATTCAATGGCCAAGTGGTTAGCTTGAACTCTGTTACTGACAGGGAGTCAGCCCGAAGCCCCCTTGGGGACGATCCCCAGGGGGCTGACACTTCCTTTTATGGCTTTCTGGAGCTTTGCCTTTTATCTCTGTGTCCTTTTGTCCCTTTTGCCTCTTTGGTTTATTTGGTCTTTACCTTTTATCGTTTTTCCATCATGGCTTTTGCCTTCTTATCTTTGGGTCCGTTTTGGCTTTTACTTTTTATTTTCTTAATTCCTTTATTGGGCCTTTCCCCTTCTTTGCTCTCACCATGATGGGATGGTCCTTTACACCCCCACCATGATGGGGAGCGGCAAATTGCGTTGGGCACACCAGTTCTCGTCTGATCACTGAAGTTAAGCAACGCAACCCCAGTTAGTACTGACGTGGATGGCGGCTTGGGAAAACTGGGTACCGCTAGTATCCAAAAATCGTCGCATTAGCGTAGTGCCTGTGCTGTCCCTGCATCAGAACTACACAGTGGACGGGGCTCTAATGACCTTATAGTTGAAGGGCCCTAAAACACAAATAACAAACAAACATACCCACCATGGTGTGATTGTCTTCCTGGACCCTAATGACCATTGAAGTCGACGGACCCTAAAACCCAAACAAACAGCCAGGTGGTTAGTGTACTGCCTTTTGTGGCCATAGTTGCAGGATCTGCCCTGGCCATTACAAATGGTTTCTTTCTTGGCCGAGAATTAAGCCCAGTGTGTCTACTGATGCGTCCTATGGCAATTTTGCGCCGAAAGGAACTCGGGCCCTAAAACACAAATAACAAACCCACCATGGTGTGATTGTCTTCCTGGACCCTAATGACCATTGAAGTCGACGGGCCCTAAAACCCAAACAAACAGCCAGGTGGTTAGTGTACTGCCTTTTGTGGCCATAGTTGCAGGATCCTTTTGGGGCCCCAAAATATTTTTCCAAAAGTAAAAATAAAAGGATTCAGAGTAAATGGACTCCTCTTAGATGCCCCCCTATCCCATTCTGAGATCCTTCCTAATTTTGGAAGGTATCACATTTTTGGATGATGCCATGTTTCCTAATATGTCGCCATTGCATTTATGAGTTGGTCTGAAAGCTTATGTGGACGTCCGCACCTTGGAACATTTTCAGTTGGACCTGTGTCATTATATTTTTTTTGTTACACTTCTGATTATTAAAGGTATTTTGGTTTTAACAACCCCAAAATAATAGCATTATTAAATTATTGATTCTTAACCTCTAATTCTGGGTGGTCCAATCTGTGGCCCATTGAGGCTTGTAATGTGACCCATGGTGCGTCATTTCTAATTATGCATTATAGCCTACCTGCTATGTGACACCTAAAGTTATCTTCACCCGTTTTGGTTTTGACAGCCCGTGGCTGGCAAACAGTTCATGGAGCAGCCGAGTGACCCACAACACCAGAAAGGCTGTACAACCCTGGTGTAATTCAATGGCAGGGTTATTAGGTTACGTTTAGGTTATATTGCATTGGCAGGATCGAATGAGGGACGTTGCCCTTACAATGACGTATTAAACTTTTAATATTAGCCATGATCTTGGCCCTGATGAGTACTGATGATGGGGCCCCTCTCAATCGTGGGGCCCGGGTGCAATGCACCCTCTGCACCCCCCGGATGGCCGGCCCTGACAGGATCTGCCCTGGCCATTACAGATGGCTTCTTTCTTGGCCGAGAAGTAAGCCCATTGGGTCTACTGATGCGTCCTATGGCAATGTTGCACCGAAAGGAACTCAATTTGAGCCCTTCCTCTAGAGCCCAGCTCTAATGACCATTGTAGTTGAAGGGTCCTAAAGCACCAACATCAATCAATCAACAAGCAGTGCACAAGTGTAGCATTTTTACATAAAAATTTATTTCTGTTTATAGCTGCTTATTTATGGCCACTGATGTGGTTTTCATATTCTGCATATTTTTTGTAAAACTATTCACAAAAGACTAACGGAGGGAGATTTTGTTTTCTACAGTCTGATAAAAATGGCACGAAACAACCTAAGTTAACAATTCGGGAAAAGAATTACACCGCTTTTTGTGTTATTATTTTTGAAAATGTATATGAAATGAATAATTACTATCAAAATTGATCTCCATCACCCTTAGACGCAACAACAAAATAAGAAACACAAAATTCATGCAACAAAGATATTAAAAAAACGAAACAAGATATTTCGGCAGTGTCACTCATCATCAGGGTGAGTTTTTTTTACACATCAAGAAAAACAATTGGCAGTTAAGGCGTTTGAAAAAGTCTACTTAAAAGCTATTTACCAGACAAGTCTCATATACAGGATTCAATACTGTTGCTTTGCGTCAGATCTCTTGTCAAGACTCCCAAATTTTCAACTGAAAAAAATACAAATAATAACCTTATGTGTGACCCAGTTATTTCTTCAAGAAACAACAGGTGTGTCTCTCGCCCCACACACCTCATCTCAGCTCCTAACTTTGTAATGAGTCACGTGGCAAATCACGATACTTACTATTTTCTCTAAGTCATTGTTTCCAGTAAATTTGGATCTAGGTGATGGTCACCTAGCAACTCCCCACCTGGGCATAAAGTGGTGCACGATGTAGAGGTCTCGTCTGATCACTGAAGTTAAGCAGTGCAACCCCAGCTAGTACTGACATGGGTGGCCACTTGGGAAAACTGGGTACTGCTAATACCCAAAAATCGTCGCATTAGTGTAGTGTCTGTGCAGTCTCTGCATAAGAACTATGCTGTGGACGAGGCTCTAATGACCTTTGTAGTTGAAGGGCCCTAAAACACCAACAAAAACTATGTAGAGGGCTTGGTGACCCAACAGGCCATTCCCTCCGTGTCACATTGCACTGATTACTGGCGTCTTGCACCCTTGTGATCCTATATAGTTCTTGTCTATGTGTGGCTCCGATGGTCAGACTGCCTGTATTGCGTTGGACGCACCAGTTCTCGTCTGTTCACTGAAGTTTGGGAACACTGTTTGTTTGTTGGTGTTTTAGGGCCCTTCAACTACAAGGTCATTAGAGCCCCGTCCACTGTGTAGTTCTGATGCAGGGACTGCACAGACACTACACTCACTAATGCGATGATTTTTGGATACTAGCGGTACCCAGTTTTCCCAAGCGCCCACCCATGTCAGTACTAACTGGGGTTGCGTTGCTTAACTTCAGTGATCAGACGAGAACTGATGTGTCCACCGCAGCTTGCCGCTCCCCAGGAACACTCTGTACTGCTAATACCCAAAATCTGTCGTAACAGCGTAGTGTCTGTGCAGACTCTGCATTAGAACTACGCAGTGGACGGGGCTCTAATGACCGCTATAGTTGAAGGGCCTGCTATCATCTTGTGGTCAGTACGTTGCATGTTCATGCATGGTCGATCACTCTAGTTAGTGAATAGTACATTGGGGTCAGTGCAATCAATCGGGCTTTTATCGTTGTATTGTCGTTGCAATCTATTTGTATTTACTCTGGGCCATCCGTTCATTGATCAGTGTAACTAACCAGGGTATGACCAGTGCGTCGGTGGTCATTGTGATCTCTGCAGGGTGTTGCTATTGCATGGGCAGTGCAGTCAATCAGGGTATGGTCAGGAAAGTTAAAGTGAGATGGTGTCATATGGTCAGTTACGCTGGGCTACTGTCTTTTGTTTGTTTCGTTGGCGTTTTAGGGCCCTTCAACTACAAGGTCATTAGAGCCCCGTCCACTGCGTAGTTCTATGTTCTATGTTATGCTAATGGTTAGGGAGTAAGCCAAGCAGCCATAACAGGCTGAACCCTTAGGAGGCTGCTTGCTGATGAGGAGGAGGTGGTTGTAGGGGATAAGGAGAAGGGAAACCTGGCAGCACCCAACGTTCGCAATCAACCACCCATGTTGGTACTAACGTGGGTTTGCGTTGCTTAATTTCAGTGATCTCACGAGAACTGGTGTGTCCAACGCAACTTGGCCGCAGAGACTAATGCAGAGATTGCACAGACACTAGACTAATGCGACGATTTTTGGGTATTAGCAGTACCCAGTGTTCCCAAGTGGCCACCCATGTTTGTACTAGCTGGGGTTGCGTTGCTTTACTTCAGTGATCAGACGAGAACTGGTGTGTCCAACGCAATAAACCGCTCCTTGGGCTCCTGTCATTGTGTAACTTGTGCGGTCAATCATATAAGCGGTAGAGTAGTTAAGCATGGTATTGTCAGTGCAGTCGCGGTGTTCAGCCCCCCATCCCCCCCAACAGAAGAATGAGATCTTAGCGGGACGGTCAGTTTTCTAAGTTTAACTTATTCCTTAAAATTCGTTGATTTGCCATGGGATCCACTCAAGGAACCATCATAAAATTATGAAACCTGTTTTTAAAGGGTCTCTGAGGACATCCTGCATGTCTGGCATAGGTTTTTTAAGTGACTTGGTAGTATTATTCGGAAAGAACAGGTTATTTAAGCAGTAATGGAATTAGTCACTGCGACAACTTGTTTCACCAAAAGCTGGCAAAAAATATTCCCCAAATTTTTGCAGGCACCCAAATTTCTGACCTGTTGAAAAGAAAGAATAATACATATCACACACACGCTGTCCATGTACCTTGTATAAATTAAATCATATAACCTTTAATGACGTCAGATATTTTTCTATCCAGGTTTGAGATTATCATTTCAGTTAGGTAAGCCGGTCCTCTCCCCACAGACAACCTTAGCCAATATTCCTGCGGGTTTCCAGACGCCTGACTGGGCCCCCCTAGTCAGAGCATGTTGCCAGAGCTGGGGTCCCCTGTCACAGGCGAGATAAGGTTATGATGATGATGATGCTGATGTTTGAGATTATCAATTCAGTTCAAGTATCATAGGCCATAAAAATGAATCACAGTTCGGGTCCCAGGGTAGAAGTCCCAGGCTTACAGTAATCCTGCGTGATCATGTGATTGGAGTTAATAATTGGGCATGTGACGTCATCCACGTAAAAGTCGTGGTCGGATTTTGGTCTGGCCATTTTTTTTTCCTTTCAGGATCTTTGGGACTCAGGGTGGGAGCAAAGACAAGGTTCTAGAGGTTAAGTTTCCTGACACCGGAGGGAGCATACGTCACACTACACTCGTAACTATTGCCAATTGACATATTTTGCGATATCAGATGCTTATGCGGGGTCACAGACTTCTGGTAAAGAAAGGAATTCTAGGTCAATAGATTAGCCTGATAGTTGACTCGACATCACTTGTCAATTAAATAGCCATGTCCTGAAAAACTTGTCAGCTTGGGCCTTCTTTTATTTAAAATTATTTATATCCGGTGCACTTAACACCATATTGAAATAATATCTGATTTTCGTGTTAACTATCTTTTGCTGTCTTCGTCTCTATTTCTTTTGTTTACTTATACTAGAAGGAGTAATTGGGTTAACAAGTGGAAATAACTGCAGTGGGGCGCCGATATCTGAACTAACTGGGTCTCACCATCTTCATGCCCTTATCCCGCCTGTGGCAGGGTCGAGTCAGCGCGTTCTAGCCCTCCACTCCCGTCTATCTCTCACTAGGTCCCCGTCCACTCCATACACCATCATATTCTTACGGACAACCTGCTCCCATGTTCGCTGTCGTTTCCCCCTGCTCTAGGGAGCGGCGAGTTGCGTTGGACACACCAGTTCTCGTCTGATCACTGAAGTTAAGCAACGCAAGCCCAGTTAGTACTGACATGGGTGGTCGCTCGGGAAAGCTGGATACTGCTAATACCCAATAATCGTCGCATTGGTGTAGTGTCTGTGCAATCTATGCATTAGAACCATGCAGTGGACGGGTCTCTAATGACCTTGCAGTTGACGGGACGTTAAACACCAACAAACAGCAAAATTCCCCTGCTCTGGGAGCTGCCAACCACCTGATGACCCATGGACCTAACGAGCTCCTCCCCCTCTTCTCATTACGAAAACTAATAAAAATTAATAAATAAGTTATTTCTATGTAAGGAATTGTAGTTCCAGTCGTCTAAATCAAGCTCCCAGTTCCCAATTTAGCTTCAGTTCAATTACCATATTTATTCTAATAAATGGCGCATCGTTTATGGGTTTTTTTTTTCAAAGGCTTTTTTGTTGCGCCGTTTATTGCAGGGCACTGTTTATATTTCAGTACCTTTAATAAGGCAGCCCCTACAGACAACCCTGCCAATATTCCTGTGGGTTACAGACGCCTGGCTGGGGTGCCCCCCAGTCAGAACATGTTCATTTGTTTGTTTGTTGGTGTTTTAGGGCTCTTCAACTGCAAGCTCATTAGAGCCCCGTCCACTGCGTAGTTCTAATGCAGAGACTGCCCAGACACTACACTAATGGGACGATTTTTGGATACTAGCGGTACCCAGTTTTTCCAAGCGGCACCCATGTCATTACTTACTGGGGTTGCGTTGCTTAACTTCTGTGTCCAACTCAATTTGCCGCTCCCCAGCATGTTCAGTGAATCCACAGACCCGACCCTGCCACTGGCGGGATAAGGGTACGACTGTAATTTGACGGTTGTGTTTTAATTTTTGACGAAAAGTACCTGGCTGAATCAGGAACGCAACCCAAGTTAGTACCAAAATGGGTGGCTGGTTGGGAACATTGGGTGCTGTTAATTTTCCCATTCCTATGTCACACCCGCGAGCAGCCTCATAAGGGTATCGCCTGTTATGGCTGCTTGGCTCATTCCCCTACCCGTTAGTGTATGACAAGCTAACTAACTTCTGTACTAATGAGTCAGTTACAACGAAAGTTACGTAGGACAGATGTGTGGGGCATGGCTGAAAAGGAGTTTAGTGGTCTCTTGGCTAGAGCGCTCTTACAGAAATGTTGCGAATTTCCTTTTTAAGCTACAAAGAACATTGAATAACAACTCGCCTAACTATATTTATGATAACTTAGTTGCTGGAAAAGAAATGTTTGCTGGAGTGTAGTCAGTTATGTGGCAGTAAGTTTCAGAAATTTGACGTCAACATGGACTCGCCACCATAATGGAGGTTATTTACGTAGTTGTCGGCCATAACAGAGCAAAATGCTCAAATATGGAAGGCAGTGGTGTAAAATAAATAATAATATTAACTGAATAATACAGAATAACATCACTATAATAGATTCGTGATGAAAAGTGTTGTTGCCTAGTGTCTGCAAGGTTTTTTCTGGGCCAAAATAAAAGCTATGTGGCACCTTGCACACATGGCAGACATTTTTTGCACTTTTTTTGTTTTTTTTTCCTTAAATATATTTAACGACATTTAAATTATTTCCACAAAACAAGCAAAATAACGGGGAGGAACAAAACAAAGAGAAGAACTAAACAGTAAAGCCTGATTCAGTGGCACACGACACTATGAAGAATAGCGCTCGAGCAGACGGCAA
The DNA here is from genome assembly GCA_013389805.1 of Trigoniulus corallinus. Lineage (NCBI taxonomy): Eukaryota > Metazoa > Arthropoda > Diplopoda > Spirobolida > Trigoniulidae > Trigoniulus > Trigoniulus corallinus. The sequence continues at coordinate 8,640,630 of JAAFCE010005724.1, forward strand.
AATTATGATGTCAACCACAGGCGCTAAGCGAAATTGTGCCTGTTGTGGTTCCGTGGCAGGCGAGAAATCATGCTAAGTTTAATGCCTGGTTCCATATACCCACGCGCTAACGCTATTAGCGTTGAATCAAACAACACAGCACAAAAAGTGGTGATGGCACAATGCTACATCAGGCTCTGTAGAGTACCTATGCGTGACGCTATTTGAGTTGACCACCTATCAACCTAAATAGCGTCCTGTAAGTCATGCTGCATCCTGATTGGCTGGCGGTTGAGCTGTCTGCTTCAGTTAGGTTGTGCGTGATGCTGTGCATGACGTGACTCCAAAAAAAACAGTACATATAAGGAATTGGGCTGACGCTCCTTTCTAAAGCACTTGCACAAAACGTCATCAAAATGTTGACAGTGTCGACGTGATTAATGCTTAAGGCCTCTTTCACATGCAGCGTTAACTACCGCGCGTTGGGGAAGACACAGAGGTGAATAGCTGCTTTTACATGGACACGCGCGATTTTGGCTAACGCGTGTAGCAACGCACGATTCGAGAGTTCAGCGACTTTCTAGCGTTTGCGTGCGCCTTGAAATACAAGGAACCCAATTGACCTTTTCATATCACCGCGCGTTTTCACTGTAGGTTTTCATTTTTTGAAAGAGGGAAGAGCGTTACAGAGAAGCTACCAAGTGGGGGTCCACCTCAAAAGCGCTTACATCTGAAAGGTTGTGACGGGGAGCTAAGCGCGGCGTTCATCGCTGCATGTGAAAGAGGCCTAACTGTGGTTATATGGAACTAGACATAATTGTTTCTAAAATGCCTGTGAGGTGGCGTACAGAAAAATCTAACAGCCAATAGAAATTCAAAGAGCAGACGTTGTTAATAAGGCAATAGCCAATCAGATGTGCATGACACTTGTGCAGCGCCTGCTCTAGCACTTATGCCGCCCCGGACAAAAGGACAAATTGCCTCCACTTGAAGCAGCACTCTGTTCTCCCACTTACAGCCAAAATGGCACCCCGGCCAATTGTCCCGGCCCCCCCCTTAGAGCGGGCCTTGCACTTGTGACAAATGCAGTTGACTACCTCTCAACTCCACTTTTTGGTTGATTTTGCGCTGCCCTACCAAAAAAGTGGAGCTCCTACGTCACCAGTTTATGTGGTATTTCGTCTGCTTGCGTGCAATTCTCGTTAGTGTCACGTGCCATGGAACCAGACTTAAGAAAGTGAATACAGAACTTTCTTCAAGTTATAAATATTGAAAGAAATGAATTCGTATTGTTACTAACAGGTTTTGGTGTGTGACGTCATAGAGCTTCATGACATCACCAGTGACGTCTTGACAGCCTTAAATCGTGAGCAATATTTTTGAAATGTATTTGAACAGATTAAGTGCCCATTTCCACCGAAATCAAACATCCGATATGTTATTTATCCTCATTCAAACACCAATAACTTAGGGGAGAAAAACAAATACGACAACTTCCATCTTACAAACCAACCACCCTATGACGACGATACAAATAGTTTCCGGTCATTTACAGACACAACAAACATGAATAGAGAGGCGATGCGTTTTCTCGTTACCCGACAACTTTAATAGGTCTGCTAAAGTGACATCATCAAATTGTAGCTTGTCGTTGATGACGAGAAAAACGCAATGTCTCTCCTCACGTCTAACAGATGATTTAAAAAAAATATACTGTAGTCTTAAAACTTGAAGCACCAAACTTTTAGAGGTCTTTACTTTTCAAACAGTGGCTTTTCAGGGTCTCGTAATAGTGCAGTTCCACACGTGAACTTGATAACTGTTGTAATACAAATTGCAAAGGGCAGCGTTGTTGTCGAAAGTGATTTCTGGGACCTTAAATTCTGGATTGATGGACACCTAAAAAAAAAAACAAAGAAATGCGACCCGTGTCAATTTATAAATTATACATGAAAGAAAGCTAATGATAAATATACTGAATATTACTGCAGAATTGAAATCTCCATAAGGACCTAGGCTGAAAGGATAACATATCTTCCAAAAGAAGGGGTCCCAGGCCGAACGGATAGAATAAGTTACTAAAGGAGCGGTCCCAGGTCAAATGAATAAAATAGTTTCCTGAAAAAGAGAGTTCTAGGCCGAAAGGATACAAGGGACCCCAAAAGCAGTTGTCCCATGGATTCCATTCCCAAAGAACGGGTCCAAGCCTAAAGGATAGAATAGCGTCCTGAAAAGCAGTTTCAGACTGAAAAGATAGAATAGATTCCTAAAGAAAGAGTCCTAAGCTGAAAAAAAAAGATAGAATAGCTTTTTAAAAAAGAGTTCTAGGCCGAAAGGATTGGCTGGGTTCCTAAAGAAAGGGTCCCAGGTTGAAAAAAGGATTGAAGGGATTTTCAAAGAAGAGGCCCCAGCAAAGGACCTTACAAAAGCATAGTGAATGATAGCCCAACTTATACTAGCTTATACGTTATTTTCGGCATTGCCACATGGTTCTAATATGCAAATTCACTATGCAGTTTGTCCAACATCGCCCATAAGGTTTGATGACCTCTTACCTTTAGGTAGTAGACACCTGGTTTGATGTCCGTGATATCGATCCACTGGCAATCGACTGTGTGCAAATAGACGTCAGTGCATCCGACAGATATTCCTTGATCGCCATAGTTGGCACAGACATATTTGGCCTGAACTCCAGGGTTGCATAGGTTGTCCTCCAAACAGAAACTGGCTTTGTGGCCTTCGGCGACCTTTCGACCTGAACCATCTATGATGTCGAAGGTGGCAAACACTTCCATGCTGTGGTAATGCCTGAGAAACGAAAAGAAATTCTTTTAAATATTCGGTGGTGGCTGCAAGGGCCGTGTAAATACGTTGTCTGGGTCTCAACCCTCTTCTTCACTCGGGCTCTGGAATACTTTTGAAAAGACCCTGGGTGGTTATGGCCTGCCTGAAGGTGATTGAAGATCTGTGCATTGTCAAATGGGCTATTGTGACCCACTTGTTCTATGCCATAATAATCACATCCTGATTCTATCGAGTTTAGGACTGACCCGGCTCTGTAAATGGTATGTGTCGGAATACCTGAGTCCTTGGTTGCAGGTTCGATCCTGACCAAAAAATACTCCTTCCGTCGTAGGGATACCCTGTCTGTACAATGGCACCAAGGCAGGTAAAAAAAAAGCCTTCTACCGGGAGTGAAATTCACAATTGTAGGAGCTCGCCTCCTGGCGTCTGTATTGCGTTGGACCCACCAGTTCTCGTATGATCACTGAAGTTGAGCAGCGCAACCCCAGTTAGTACTGACAGGGTGGTCGCGTGGAAACACTAGGTACCGCTAATTCCCAAAAATCGTCGTAACAGCATAGCGTCTGTGCAGACTCTGCACTAGAACTAAGCAGGAGAAGGGACTCTAACGACCTTTGTAGTTCAAGGGCCCTAAAACACCAACAACTCAAAATCGCCCTTCTACTGTTTGTTGAGCCACTTTATTGTGCCAGGGGCGAACTCTAGGTTCTTTTACTCGTAGGAGACAAGGAACACGCCACACAGGGTCACCGCCTTACTCCAGTATCCATCCTGGAACCCTTCAAAGTGACCCTTTTTACATGAGAAAAACGCGCAGAATGATGAAATTACCAAGTGTTGGAGTTCGTAGTTCCCTGGCAGTGTTGTCAGATCTGAAGACTAAACAATAGCAATGTTGTGCACCAAAAGTAGCGGATTTGAAGTACCGTATTTATTCTAATAAACGGCGGGCAGTTTATTTTTTCAAAGGTTTTTTGGCGCCCTATTTATTGGATGGCGCTGTTTATATTTCAGTACCTTCAATAAGGCGCACCCAACAGACAACCCAGCCAACATTCCCGAGGGTTCCAGACGCCTTGGTGGGGTTCCCCCAGTCGGAGCATGTTCAGCGGACCCACAGACCCGACCCTGCCACAGGCGGGATAAGGACGTGAGTGCAGTTTGTCCGTCAGGATATGCTAGTGTGTGGGATGGACGGGGACCTGGTGGGATGGACAGACCCAACCCTATCACAGGCGGGATAGGGGCATGATGATGACTGCTTTACACCTTTATATATGAATATAAAAAAGTAGCGTATTTTAAAGATTTATTGCTCGCAGACAATTAAAAGTAGCCCCAAAAGTTGAGTTGCGTGTAGCCGAATTTGATTTTTTGCAGCAAGGACACAAAAAAGTAGCCCAATCCGCTACTTGTAACCCGATCTGGCAACACTATCCTGGCGTCGGTAATTACTTCAGGAGATAGGCCAACGATAAAAAGACCAAATGCCCCATTGCCCTACCTACCTAAGCGGGCTGAAATTGAGTTAGGAGAGAAAGTAAAGCTGATATCGAAATGAGGGCAAATGTTGGAGGTGGCAGGGAATGGGAGGACCTAGTAGAAAGAAGAGGGTGTAGGGGACTGAAATTCGCAGGCCTAAGTCTGCCTGAGGTGGTCTAAGTACTTGACGGTAAATTATTTATTATCTTTTGTCCATTGTCTACCTAATTATTATTTTCTCGTTGTCCTTTCTTTCGTTAGGTCCTTGAGTTAGGCGCCTGGCAGCAAAATGGCAAATAATGGTTATTATTTCAGCTGGTTGCTAGAGGGTTTACCATTAAGGCAGAAAAGCTCTCAAATTCCTTTCTTTTTCTCAGGTCTTAAATACTCATTAAAGGACCATTAAAATTTTTTTATTCCAATTTAAAACATGCCCGTTTCAGAACGGCTGAGAGGAATGATTTCAGTTTCACTTCCGTTAAGTTTGCCTCATCATTCTCTTCACTGAACTGGTCATTCACATTGGAAATTAGTCGCCCTATTTCGATCATCCAATTTTATTTTTGAAATCTCTCCTACTAACCAACCACCTGCTTTAGCCGATTATTGCCTCAAGGAAGTCAACTTGAAAATAGTCCAGTGGATAACAACTGGACCCTTTGGTTTGTTGTGAAATTGCTTTACAAATGTCATTTCTGGGAGAAAGACAACTGTAAATAGGTCCCTCGAAGACGACAGGGAGCGGCTGCATTGCGTTGGACACACCAGTTCTCGTCGGATCACTTCAGTTAACTATGCAACGCAATCCCAGCTAGTACTAACATGGGTAGCCGCTTGCGAAAACTGGGTACTGCTAATACCCAATAATCGTCGCATTAGAGTAGTGTACAGTGGAGGAGCGGTGAGTTGCGTTGGACACACCGGTTCTCGTCTGATCACTGAAGTTAAGCAACGCAAGCCTAGTTAGTACTGACATGGGTGGTCGCTCGGGAAAGCTGGGTACTGCTAATACCCAATAATCGTCGCATTAGTGTAGTGTCTGTGCAGTCTATGCATTAGAACTATACAGTGGACGGGTCTCTAATGACCATGTAGTTGATGGGACCTTAAACACCAACAAACCAACCAAAAAATAGTGTACAGTGGACGGGGCTCTAATGACATTGTAGCTGAAGGACCCTAAAGCATCAACGAAACAAAAATCGTCATAGCAGCGTCGTGTCTGTGCTTGTTTGTTTGTGTTTTAGGGCCCATCGACTACAAAGGTCATTAAGCGGGCTTCACAACAGCAACGGGAACGGCAACGTAAAACGTATTTTGTGCAGAGGGGAGGGATGACGGGTACGTCATGTGGTTGAGGTGCGCTCCTATTGTTCAAACGGCTTACGTTTAACAGGAAAGTTGAATTTTTTTTTTCAACTTTCCCGGCCGTACCCGTTCTCGTTCCTGATGTTATTGTGAAGCGGGCTTTAGGGCCCAGAAAGACAGTCACCATGATGGGGGTGTAAATGGCCATCCCACCATGATGACAATAAATAAGGGTAAAAGCCACAAAAACTAATAAAAATAAAAAGGCAATAGCCAAATAAATAATGTGGAATAAAAACAGGCAAAAGCCGAAAGAGAAATGAAAATAAGAGGCAAAAGCTTAAACAGATCCAAAGATAAAAAGCAGAAGGGAGCAGAGTTAAATTTTTTGAAAGAGGCCAGCCTCTTTCACAAGACAAGAGGGCTCTCAACCCCTTGAGGGTTATCCCCAAGTGAGGTAGAGAGCTCTGGACTGACTCCCAGTCGGCATCTCAGTTCATGGTGTCTCACAGTGACTAAAGATGTGTGCCACTGTGACAGTCACACCATGGTTGATCCTCACCCCATAGTATGTAGGAGTGGGTGAGGCACGTGTGACTGAGTCACAGCCAAGCAAGCACAACCTCCTCCCTCTGTGACTGGTGGCACGAGGACGCCAAGTTCACTGGAGTGTCCTTCAGTGTGCAGAGTTTGTTGGTGGTCTCCGTCATGTCTGTGCAGACTCTGCATTAGAACTAAGGAATGGGTGGAACTCTAATGACCGCTGTAGTTGAAGGGCCCTAAGACACCAACGCAATGAAAAATCGAGACGTCCTTTGAAGACGACAGAAGAGGGCAAGCCATAAAATACATGATTAGTTTGGATTAGATTGTGGGTTGGGGTGTAAGCCAGGCAGCCATAACAGGTCAACCCCTTAGGAGGCTGCCCGCAGGAGATGAAGAGGTAAGTGAAAGGACGAGGAAGAGGGTTAATTTGCAGCACCCAACGTTCTTTACCAACCACCCAAGTTGGTATTGACGTGGGTGTGCGCTGCTTAACTTCAGTGATCTAACGGGAACTGGTGTGTCCAACGCAACTTGGCCGCTATCCAACGCAACTATCGCAACTTTCTGCGATAACGCAGAAAGCATTGCAGTAAGAAACAAGTGCCTGAGTAAAGTAGGGTCTAAAACCTGGCTCATAATTTTCAAACGTTTTCCAAGCGGCAACGATTGCTCAAAACTCCCAAAATTTTAACTCAGAGATGGGTTTGAGAACGATGCATAATGCCAAATGTTGCACTATGCAGAACTACGTGACCCAAAAGATCGACAATGTTATAAAGAGAGTAGAAGACCACAGCCGTTCCTCACTGCGTGTGATCCTCCTTGTCACATTGGATGAGAGAAACGCATTCAACTCTGCAAGATGGTGAAACATCCTCGGAGTACAGGAGAGTGCATTTCGGGTGCCAAAGTAGCTCGAGCGACAAATTGCGTTGGACACACCAGTTCTCGACTGATCACTGAAGCTAAGCAACGCAACCTCAGTTACTACTGACATGGGTGGCCACTTGGGAAAACTGGGTACCGCTAGTCTCCAAAAATCGTCGCATTGGTGTAGTGTCTGTGCAGTCCCTACACAATCAGAACTACACAGTGTACGGGGCTCTAATCACCTTGTAGTTGAAGGGCCCTAAAACCCCAACAAACAACCAACGTAGCTCCTGCAGATGATGGCGGAATGGACTGTCACGGCCGGTGTGACCCAGGGATCTATACTGAGGCTCGATCCCTGGAATGTTACTTATGATAAGCTACTCAGGGTCACTATACCACAGAAAGTGCATTGGTTGGGTTTGTGGTCGACGTTGCAGCATTCGTCTCAGCAATAGATGTTGACCTGGTGCAGCTCAAACTTAATAGTGTGACGTGCAGGGTCAGGTCATGGCCTCTTTCTTACTGTTTACACGACAGTAGATCGTGGTGCTGACAAAGAGAAGGTTCCCTGCAGATCGGGGCACCATGTTCGACGGCAAACTCGTTCAAGGAACACATCCGGCAGGTTGCGGATAAGGCTGAAAAAGGATGTCGATGCTCTGAACAGACTGATGGCCAACGTTGGGGAATCAAAGTCAAGCAAACAAAGACTACTGATGAGTGCGGTCCAGCCTGTCCTGCTACATAGAGCAAAAGTCCGAGCACAGGCACTGGACAAGGAGGTCTACCAGAAACGACTGGGGCACCATTTAAACCCATAATTTCCGAAATAATGTGCTGTCCCGGGACTTTATGATCACACTTTATATGCCAAAAGGACAAAATGTTCAGGTGTTAAGGCCTCCCATACACCATCAGTTAGGTGTGCCACTTCAACACCAAACTGATCGTGTATGGGGGGCCTTAAGAGCTCACCCCTTTAATGGCGGTAATTACCTTTAGCAGCAGAAAGGCCATCGTTAAATGATTAGTTGATTGACTGTGCTTCCTTCCTGCTTAAAGCATACAAATTAGTTCCTGGCCGAAAAGGCGGGGAGAGGGGGCACATTCCATCAAATAGGAAGTAAAAGCTGTTGATGCATCGATATCCGATATGCACCAGGCACCGCTGATTCTCTGCAAGACCCTCATCTCGCTCTATTCCAAACCCCTTTTCCACTTCCGGCGCAAGGAGCCTCCTGCAAGTACCACCTCTGCCTACGATGATGCCTTAATAACTAGCAGATGGGAAAGTAGCAGAGTCAGGGAAAGGAGAAACCTCGAATCCAAGGAATAGGATTAATGTTCCAATCCCCGGTTGTCCACTCTGTTGAAAGATAAACTCTTCCTACATGGAATTTCTTCTTGCAGGAGCTGTCGTCTGTGTAGACTTCCAAGTGTTTCATCAAAAAAATTGTCCTTTTGCGACCCAAGGGAAAAGTCCCACATCTTCAAGTTGTTAGTGCGTCCCTATTTGTTCCAGTTCTCCGTCTTGGGGCAGGTAAAAAAAGGTTGCCACATAAAAAACTAGCCCCCCCCTCTCCTGGCAGTTGGTATCTGTTGCTTAAGCTAAACCGGACGAGAGATGTGTTTGTTTTCTTCAAAAGTAAAATCGGGTTTCCCAGAACTGTGACGTCATAGTGGAAAGCAGCAAATTGTGTACAAGTAGCAACTGAATTGAGGCGTCCATTATTTGCCCCACAAATATTTCGGGCTGTTCCCATGTGCTTTCCTCATCAACTATCTTTGCATCTTTTTTTTCATGCATTATTCATTTGACGGACAATTTGTTGAAATGTGTCTTAATTGAAACGGAAGTTACATGTTGTTTCCCCTGTCCATTGCTGACATCAGGCCAGAAAACACGTTTGCCATTAAGAGACAGTTGCTAACAACTGATACTTTTTAAAACTTGTTAAAGGAAGTAGATTTGAACTGATGGAGAAACATGTTACAAATGTTTTTTAGGTGCTCTGTCTGTGAATAGTTCCTCGTTTATTGCCCCAGGACTGAAATGGCAAGACCTTGTACAAGAAGTTGGATACAATGTTTGGGCAAAATGCCCAGGGAGGGATTGTTTCATTACGTTGTTTACACAGGCGAGATACAGTTTTAAATCACGCTGTACTTTGATGTTCAAGACATTGGATTGTTTAGAAACATTTTGGATTTCAACATTGTGTCCAACTGTATACTAAGCCTCAGGGCCAGATATTCACAGGCCTTGAAGATTTCGCTTATTCAGAAGAAATTTCAGAGCTGTAAATTTGTGTTCGCAACATGTTTCAATGTGTTTCGTTGTTTTTTTTGGACCTTTCAAATAAAACGGCCATTAGACCCCCGTCCACAGCATAGTTCTTATGCAGAGACTGCACAGACACTACACTAATGCGACGATTTTTGGGTATCAGCAGTACCCAGTTTTCCCAAGCGGCCACCCATGTCAGTACTAGCTGGGGTTGCGCTGATTAACTTCAGTGATCAGGCGAGAACTTATGTGTCCAACGCAATTCTCCGCTCCAAAAGTAACCCCGAGGTCCCGTGTGGTGTACGATGGCATTTGCACGTAAAAGAACCCTCTTTACTATGCAACGGGTAGATGCGGCAAAATTTCCAGGTGTAGGAGCTCACCCCCCCCTGGCATTGGTGGAATGCCCCAGCCCCAAACGAACAGTAGACCAACGATAAATAAGCATAGGGGCTGTAGCTTTGGTCGGTACCCGGGTGGGGAAAAACAATGTCCAATATATCGTTCTTGTGCCCATTCAGAGGGACAAGATGGGTACCCGACCCTGCCATAGGCAGGAAAGGGCTAGGAGTTCGAGTTGTTATGGCAGAAATTGTGTCGTTCGTTTTGGAGAATATGTTTTTTTCTTTACAAAAATGCCTTGAGGAAAAATGGACTTGAGAAAGAGTAGCGCGTCCAGAAATAGCAACACTTAAGTGGTTTTCTTGAAAGTATGTCTTCCACAGGAACAGTCATTTAACTTCAACTGAATGTAGTTTACAGAATTCTGCGGAATTCAGAATTTTTTGGCCGCAATTTTTAGACGGGATGACACGGGTGAGGGGTCCAACAAATCTGAGATATGACTTCCACAAAAATTAACCAAATATTTCTTAAATGCAACATAGCCACTATGAACTCTCTAAAGGTCTGAACTTGGATCGTTTGACAGGGGTCCATGTCGCAGGGATAGCGTGCTGGATTAAAGGGCGTGCGGAAAATTCGTCCCTTGGAAAATTCGTCCCTGATACAATTCGTCCCAAGGAAAATTCGTCCCCGACACTGACAACTACAATGATGTTGTCCCTTACAAATTGTAGAATTCACTAAATTTTTTTTCAGTTGTTAATGTCGAATTGTAAATTTTAATTAACGAATTTTTAAAAATAATTAAAAAAATTTTAGAAAATAATTAAAAAAACTTAAAAATCGCAGAATTTACTCAATTTTTCCATTGTTTGTTTGTTTGTGTTTAAGGTCCCGTCAACTACATGGTCATTAGAGACCCGTCCACTGCGTAGTTCTAATGCATATGCTGCACAGTCACTACACCAATGCGACGATTATTGGGTATTAGCAGTACCCAGCTTTCCCGAGCGACCACCCATGTCAGTACTAACTGGTCTTGCGTTGCTTAACTTCAGTGATCAGACGAGAACTGGTGTGTCCAACGCAGCTAGCCGCTCCTCAATTTTTCCATTGTTAATGCCGTATTGTTCACAGAATGTCGGGACTGTCACAGAATTATCGGGGACAAACTGCTGGGAACGAATTTTCCCAGGGACGAATTGTCTGGGAACGAATTGTCGGTGACGAACTGTCGGGGACGAATTTTCCTAAAACCGGATTAAAGCCAGTCCCTTACGTTAAAATCGGGATCCGGAACGTTCGCCCCCGACATTTCGACCCCGAGTACTTTTCGCCCCTCGGACGTTTCGCCCCCGTACATTTCGCCCCTCGGATTTTTCGCCCCTGGGAGGGCAAATGGCCGTTTTTTTGTTATTCTGTTTTAGGCAAGGTAAAATGCCAGCGTAAATATCGTAAATAGCGTAAATAGCGTAGATATCGTCAATGCCAGCCTTTGATTTTTACCATATTTTGGCCGGTTTTTTTGTTATTCTGTTTTTACCTAGAAAAACAGCATTGTTCGTTTGGACCTTTTTCTGAGTGTTTCAAGGAATAGGTAAGGTAAAAATTCAGCAATTTCGGCAAGAATTCTACGCATTGTGGAGGACATCAACGATAGAAATTTAATAGACTTTCTGAATGTATTGCCTACAATTTCGAATTTTAGTTTATGTTTGCATTTTTTTATGTGACAGTCTTGCTTAATGTTTGTGATTTTTTTTATTTTATTAAAATTATTATTACAGTAAACAGAGCAACAAAAAAGTCGGCCATTTACCCTCCCAGGGGCGAAATGTGTGGGGGCGAAAAGTCGGCGGCGAAACTTCCGTAAACCCGGTCCACTCATTTGTACAAGACTGCAACCCTGAATTGTTGGACAACGGGCAGTCAGCAGATTGAGGGCCTCAGGCGTGAGGTCTGTGAAGTAGGTTGTTCATGGCCGACAAGTTATGTGAGCCTTCGCTAGAGTCGAAGTCCTAGATCTGGTTTCACCTTTAGGACACTCGGACTGATAAGGAAAATGGCTTCAGAAACTGGAAATGAACTGTTTGATACCTTGTGTCGGCTCTTGGATTTTTTGTGCAGAAATGTTAAAGAAAGCAACTCCTAACCCTTTTCCCGCCTATGGCACGGTCGGGTACCCATCTTGTCCCTCTGAATGGACATAGGGCGATCTATTGGTCATAGTTTTTGAAAAAAAAACTTTTTTGTGCAGCCGGTTGCCGGCCAAAGCTGCACCCCTACGCTTATTTATCGTCGGTCTAGTGTTCGTTGGGGAATGCTACCGACGCCAGGGGGCGAGCTCCTACACCTGGAAATTTTGCCTCATCTACCCGTTGCATAGTAGAGAGGGTTCTTTTATGTGCAAGTGCCATCGTACACCCACACGGGACCTCGGTTTTACTTCTCATCCGAAAGAAAGCGCACTCGCGGCTTCTCTCTCACCCGAAAGAAGCCGACCCACCTCGGTCCAGTATCGAACCTGGAACTACTGATGCAGTTGTCGAGCGTGCTAACCACTACGCCACCGCGGCGGGTAGAAATGTTAAAGAACACTGTTCTAAAAAAAATAGATTTCCGAAATTTTTTTTAAAAATAATTAAGGCTATTACTTACATGTGACACATGTGCCATTCCCAGAGATGTTTGGGGATAAAAGGCCGGAAGTCTGCATTGCCAACGTTGGAGATTCTTGCCGTGAAGCGCAATAGTCGTCTCACTTCAAGTTGCCATCCTGCAATCAAGAGGGAAAAATTACATTTTTTAATGGTGATCTGTTAAGTTCTCAAGCCCTGTACATATTTGGTGGAGGACCTCTCAGCGCTCATAACTGAGGTGGATACCAGACTTAATTAAGTGCCGATCGTTCTGTAACATTCTTTGGTGAACCCAAGACAATTACAGCACTGACAAGCGTTGTCAAACGTTTTCTTTTCGTTCAGGTGCTCGTAACGTCTTCACCAAAGATGTGTCATGGTGCCGAACGGTTGGTTACTAGCAGGGCCGGCGGTATACCGCAAAGTGTCAGGGTGTGGTAATTTAACATATAGACCTCAGTATCCGGACCTTTTGTCATTTAATTACAGATTGGGGACTTATGGCCCACAACATCCCAAGCAATTTCAGTGTTTGCTAAGGTGGTCTGGGCAGCTGAAATTTGTACCTTGTTTCTCTGTACTTTTATGCCACCATAGATCCTGGGACATTCTCCTCATCTTTCGCAAACTACAAATCCATAACGGTTATTAGAGCCCTGTCCACTGCATCACAGCATAGTTCGAATGCAGTCTGCCCAGACACTACGCTGTTATGACGATTTTTGGTATTAGCAGTATCCAGTGTTCCCATTGTTTGTAGTTCGTTTGTTGGTGTTTTAGGGCCCTTCAACTACAACGTCATTAGAGCCCCATCCACAGCATAGTTCTTATGCAGAGACTGCACAGACACTACACTAATGCGACGATTTTTGGGCATTAGCAGTACCCAGTTTTCCCAACCGGCCACCCATGTCGGTACTAGCTGGGGTTGCGCTGCTTAACTTCAGTGATCAGACGAGAACTGGTGTGTCCAACGCAATTCGCCGCTCCCAGTGTTCCCAGGTGGTCACCCATGCGACCTGGTGTGTTCCACGCAATACAGCCGCTCCCAGTGTTCCCAGGTGGTCACCCATGCGACCTGGTGTGTTCCACGCAATACAGCCGCTTCAATCCGACAGAAGGAACACTTTAGACTTCCATCTCCTTTACTGGATGAAGCCAATTACCAGGAGTGATTCTGCAGTCATGGAACATACCTCACATATGAGTTTGATTATTCGTTGGTGTTTTATGGCCCTTCATCTACAAGGTCATTAGAGCCCCGTCCATTACGTAGTTCTAATGCAGAGACTGCACAGACACTACACTAATGCGACGATTTCTGGGTATTAGCGCTACCCAACTTTCACAAGCGGCCACCCATGTCAGTACTAGCTGGGGTTGTGTTGCTTAACTTCAGTGATCAGACGAGAACTGGTGTGTGTCCAATGCAATTTGCCGCTCCTCCCAGTCCACAGCAAGTTCTTGTGCAGAGAGTGCACCGACACTATAGACCCCTACCAATGCGACGATTATTGGGTATTAGCAGCACCCAGTTTTCCCAAGCGGCCACCCATGTAAGTACTAACTGGGGTTGCGCTGCTTAACTTCAGTGATCAGACGAGAACTGGTGTGTCCAACGCAGTGAGCAGCTCCCGTAATCCTTTGTGCCGGATACTTTGCTAGGGAGATTTTATCATGCTAGACCCATGTCTAGTTTTCCACCTACACTCCAGATGCATCTTTGCCCTTCGAACCAATTCTAGTCACTGCAGCCTAACACCCACCACTCCCAGGGATCCCGAGTGACCATCCCGAGTGATCAGACGAGAACTGGTGTGTCCAACGTAATAAGCCGCTCCCTATATGAGCTTGAGATAGCAGGTTACAGACCCTCTGATGCTAACTAGTGCGACCCGTTTTTTCTGTTATGTTAATTAAGTAGTTGTAATATAAGTAGACGGGCACACAAATATTTTTCGCTTTTTGTGTGCTTTTTGTGGAAAAAAAGGTGTTAAAATCGTGTTACAAACTGCCTACAAATGATGATAATACATCTAGGGACTAGTAATTTGGCCAGAAGTCATTGTTAACTATGCGAAGTGTGCGTGTGATGGAGAGAACTGCATTTAACCATCATCTGTATTAACCATTAAGCGCCTAGTGTGACATCATTCATTCCGAAGGCAGAATGAGTCACGTAACTGCATTATAGGATATTCAAGACTGTCTTCTTAAGGGTGCCAACCTCCTTTTTTGAACCCCTACACCTTCCCCACTACACCCATTTAATGCTTCTTGCTAATGCGACTGCTGTTGTCATGCCGTCAATGATATGCTCAAAGTTGGAAGCCCTTCAGGGAAGGCCTTCAAAGCATTCAGGTTTGAGGACACAGTGCAGCCTGCTGGCGTCAGTCGATTATTTAGAACACCACTTCCGTCCTCATCCCAGAATAAACCATGACTTTTTTTTTAACTTAAAAGTGTATTAAACCAATTTTTTGCAGTTGTTACTGAACTATTTCAGCATGGGGATGAAAGCGGCCACAGCAATAGCAGCAGCAACAGGGGAGAGAACGAAGTAATTAGTGATGTAATTAGATATTGGTAGTTAAATTTGCATATTTCTGGGTGGCCATGCCATTCCCGTTATCTGTGTCATACTGGAGGGGGATGTAGGGAAGAGCAGGGGAGAGGTAGAGACGAAGTGGCACACGTTTTTGGCTATTATTGTGGAAGATGGCGATTTTCACTTCATTCCTGGGGTTAGAAAAGCCCGCCACGGTGGCGTAGTGGTTAGCCAGTAGTTCTAGGTTCGATACTAGACCGTAGTGGATCGGTTTCTTTCGGGCGAGAGAGAAGCCGCGAGTGTGCCTTCTTTCGGATGAGAAGTAAAACCGAGGTCCCGTGTGGGTGTACGATGGCGCTTGCACGTAAAAGACCCATCTCTACTACGCAACGGGTAGATGAGGCAAAATTTCCAGGTGTAGGATCTCGCCCCCTGGCGTCGGTAGCATTCCCCAACGAACACTAGACCGACGATAAATAAGCGTAGGGGTGCAGCTTTGGCCGGCAACCGGCTGCAGAAAACCTATGACCAATATATCACCCTGTGTCCATTCAGAGGGACAAATGGGTACCCGACCCTGCCATAGGCGGGAAAAGGGTTAGGAGTTGCTTTGTTTCCTGGGGTTACGAAATTTCCTTTTGTTTCATCTTTTCCTGCATGCCTTAGAAGAGCACCAGAAGACCCCCCCCCCAGCCTCTCCATCTGAAAATTTCATCGCTGACATGGTGTATTAGCCTGCACAGGTCCAACAGCTTTACTGCCCCCTCGACGTGGAGGTAATACTTTTGGTCAGTGGCGAACTGGTCAAGGTATCAACTTCTCCGAGCTGGCAAATGAAGGAGTTGCTGTATTACGTTGGACACACCAGTTCTCGTCTGATCACTGAAGTTAAACAGCGCAACCCCAGCTAGTACTAGCACTGGTGACCTCATGGAAACACTGGGAACTGCTACTACCCAAAAATCGTCGTAACAGCGTAGTGTCTGTACAGACTGCATTACAACTACACAGTGGACGGGGCTCTAATGACTTTTGTAGATGAAGGGCCCTAAAACACCAACAAAACGAACGTTCTGCGAGCCTCTGGTGAAGTAGGTCCCTTTAAACATTATACAACTTGGCATGGCTTATAGTTCCAGTTCTCGTCTGATCACTGAAGTTAAGCAACGCAACCCCAGCTAGTACTAGCATGGGTGGCCACTTGGGAACACTGGGTACTGCTAATACCTAAAAATCGTCGCACTAGTGTATGTCTAGTGTATGGCTCTAAAGGCCATTGTAGTTGAAGGGCCCTAAAACGCCTACGAAACAAAAAATGTCCTTCCATTACAGGAATGCAGTATATAGGAATCACCCGAAGCAGGGGGCGACCAAAGCAGACGTGAGAGGAGGTTGTCCCTAGAGACATGGCAGCGTGCAGGGTGATAGGCGGGAGTCGAGGGCTAGAACCACTGAGGCGACCCTACCACAGGCGGGATGACCGACTTAATTGCGTTGGACACACCTGTTTTCGTTTGATCACTAAAGTTAGGCAATGCAACCCCAGCTAGTACTAGCATGGGTGACCTCATGGGAACACTGGGAACTGCTGATACCCAAAAAATCGTAACAGCGTAGTGTCTATGCAGACTCTGCATTAGAACTACGCAGTGGACGGGGTTCTAATGACCTTTGTAGTTGAAGGGCTCTAAAAGACCAACGAAACAAAAATTGAACAAATGGATCCTCGGCCCTACTATAAAGGCCGCTTCACAATAGGAACGGGAACGCAAACGGCAACGGACGGGAAAGTTGACCAAATTTCAACTTTCCCGTTAAACGTAAGCCGTTTGACCGCATGACGTACCCGTCGCCCCTCCCCTCTGCACAAAATACGTTTTCCGTTGCTATTGTGAAGTGGCCTTATTCGTGGTTAGGATTAATTTGATGGTGTTTTAGTTACTTTATGACAAGGTGCACCTTGGCCGCAGGCGGAATTACACCCTTATCCATGTACTCACCATGTCGATGCAACAACCATTGTGTTATTGCACGTTGTGCTTTTTGAAGTCATAACATGAACTTACTAATTCATGGGTGCTACTTGAATTCAGATTGTAATGACACTCCTCCTGGTCCTTCTAATTTGTGAATGACCACCTCTTCCAATAACCCTCGCATGAATTACGTCAGGCTCAAGTATAAATTATACGTGAGACTGCTATCACTTTTTTCGCCATTCATAGCGTATAGTACAGTTGGGACCCGCCGCGGTGGCGTAGTGGTTAACACGCTCGGCAACTGCCTCAGGAGTTCGAGGTTCGATACTGAACCGCGGTGGGTCGGTTTCTTTCGGGCGAGAGAGAGGCCGGGAGTGTGCCTTCTTTCAGATGAGAAATAAAACCGAGGTCCCGTGTGGGTGCACGATGGCACTTGCATATAAAAGAACCCCCTCTACTATGCAACGGGTAGGCGAGGCAAAATTTCCAGGTGTAGGAGCTCGCCCCCTGGCGTCGGTAGCATTCCCCAACAAACACTAAACGGACGATAAATAAGCATAGGAGTGCAGCTTTGGCCGGCAACCGGCTGCAGATAAAACTATGACGCCCTATGTCCATTGCGAGGGACAAGATGGGTACCCGACCCTGGCATAGGCGGGAAAAACGGTTAGGAGTTGCTTGTATAGCGTATAGTACAGTTGTTAGATCAGCCTCGGTGGCGCACGAGATAGCGTGCTCGATTACTGTGTCAGTAGTTCTAGGTTCGATACTGGTTTGATACGGATTGACTTCTTCCAGACGAGAGAAGAGGTCCCGAGTACGCCTTCCTTCAGATGAGAAGTAAAACCGTGGTCCCGTGTGGTGTACGATGTCATTTGCACGTAAAAGAACCCTCTCTACTATGCAACTGGTAGATGAGACAAAATTCCCAGGTGTAGGACGGGTCAGGGGTGAGGGGAGTAGGAGTGGGGGAATTAGCAGCGCGTGGTGCTCCCAAGCAGCCACCCATGCCGGTACTAACTTGGGTTGTATTTCTTAACGTCAGTGATAGGACGAGAACCGGTGTGTCCAATACAATTCAACCGTGAGGCAAAATTTCCAGATGTAGGAATTTGCTCCCTGGTGTCGGTGGAGTGCCCCAACGAACAGTAAACCGACGATAATTAACCATAGGGGTTGCAGCTTTGGTTGGCAGCAAAAAATATCGTCCAATAGCTCGCCCATGTGTACTTTCAGCGGGACAACGATGGGTACCCGACTCTGCCATAGGCGGGGAAATGGTTAGTAGTTTGTTGCATATACTAGTTGAATTTCTTTCTCATTTTACCTTGAATGGGTTAGTGCCTGGTGGCAAGAAACCGAACTAGATATTCGTCCTAAATTTCTGACACAGGTCCCAAATTCTTTGTGGAATTAACAGCGGATTACTTAGCAATTTAGTAATTACATTAATGAAATCAAAAACTTGCCAACACCTGTAAGAAGAGGGCGGATTGCCGAAATTTCCTCATTTTTCTCATCTTCGAAACTTAAGAGATAATGGCGTCATTTCTTACAATGAAACAATGGCTGAGCTATCTTTTTAGGTTAAGTGCTTCTTTACAAATTTTTCTTATTTGGAGGAATTTTTTTCGAGCAAATTTTTTTTCCATATTTTGTTTCTTAGTTCATCACAGGAAACACCCCAGACAATTATCTTCCTGATTTGAAATGGGGTGTCATATGGTCGTTAATCAAAGTGCACAGGCGCCAATTGCATTTTAACTAGACAGCACGTATTTTTAGGACATTCCTATCTTCGGTTCGGTAGTGTTTTAGGGCCCTTCAACTACAAGGTCATTAAAGCCCCGTCCACTGCATAGTTCTGTTGCGGAGACTGTATTGCGAGCGGCAAATTGCGTTGGACACACCAGTTCGCGTCTGATCACTGAAGTTAAGCAACGCAACCCCAGTTAGTACTGACTTGGGTGGCCGCTTGGGAAAACTGGGTGCCACTAGTATCCAAAAATCGTCGCATTAGTGTAGTGTCTGTACCAGGCCCGGCTCGTGAGCTCCAGGCGCCTTAGGCAATTGGATCAATCGCCGCCGCCCCCATTACATTTAATGCAGTTCTAAATTGTCGGAGCGTCCCTCACACCCTTGGCATTTGTGCCAATGCATTGCTAAGGCTCTGAAGCAAGGCACTTCTAGAAAGCCAACATTTAGAAAAGACCCCAGCAATCAGAGAAGTTTGGGGACCCCAGGACTATAAACATTTTAAATGACCTATAGACTGCATGGCAAGGAAGTACCTCTGTAATTTGGCTGCCCCTATGAAATTTGCCGCCTAGGTTTGCCTGCTCCATGAGCCGCCTGTGGTCTGTGCAGTCTCTGCATAAGAACTACACTATGGACGGGGCTCTAATGACCTTGTAGTTGAAGGGCCCGAAAACGCCAACAAACAACAAGAGACTGCATTGACACTACATTAATGGGACGGGTTTTGGGTATTAGAAGTACCCAGTTTTCCCAAGCGGCCACCCATGTCAGCACTAACTGGTGTTGCGTTGCTTAACTTCAGGGATCAGGCGAGTACTGGTGTGTCCAACGCAATAAGCCGCTTCCTGCATGATTCAAGAAGATGGCGGACTCGGACAGAGGCCCAACTCTAAATCACACTTACGATATCCCAAAAGAAGGAGCATCGAAGGAACTGGCAGCCTCAAACCCTCTCCCCGTCTATGCCAGGGTCGGATACCCATCTTGCTCCTCTGAATGGACACAAAGGTGATATATTGGGCGGTATTTCACCCCTGACGGCTGCCGACCAAAGCTGCAACCCCTATGCTTTTTTTTTATCGTAGGTCTACTGTTCGTTGGGGCGCTCCACCTGCACCAAACGTCAGTGGGAGCGGCGAATTGCTTTGGACACACCAGTTCTCGTCTGATCACTGAAGTTAAGCAACGCAAGCCCAGCTAGTACTGACATGGGTGGTCGCTCGGGAAAACTGGGCACTGCTAATACCCAATAATCGTCACATTAGTGTAGTGTCTGTGCAGTCTGTGAATTAGAACTATGCAGTGGACGGGGCTCTAATGACCTTGTAGTTGACGGGACCTTAAACACCAACAAACAACAACAACAACAACAAATGTTAGTAGGGAGGGTGCGAGCTCCTACCCCTGGAAATTTAGCCTCATCTACCCGTTGCACAGTAGAGAAGGTTCTTTTGAGTGCAAATGCCATTGGTTTTACTTCTCATCCGAAAGAATGCGCACTCGGGCCTCTCTCGCCCGAAAGAAGCCCACCCAGCTTTATCCATTATCGCACCTGGAACCGCTGGCGCAGTAAATCGAGTACGGTACCAGTTGTTTCACTGAGGTAGGTCTTATATCAGCATCGAAATGCACTGAAAATTGTGGACCCAAAATGAAGAAGTGGCTCATCCACGCTCTAATTCAGAACCTACTTAGCCTATATGAAAATCCTGTGCGGTTTTTCTCTCCTGCAAAATTTAATATTTCCTAAATTAACAGTGTTTTTCACTTTCGATATCACCATCCTGCAAATGGGGGCATGTTCACTAGGAAAAAAATAATTTTTGGCAAATGTACATTTGGGACATCCCCAAATATTGGGTTGAGTTTGAGTTCAGGGGTGAATGGCCCGTCTAAATACTTATGGCAAATGTTAAGTCTTAAAAGTGCCGGTTATGTGCGGTACCCTAAGTCTAGCTGACAGGCTAATGGAGTTGAGCTCTTGCCTGGGGTTCTTTATTTTTTTTCTAGGCTGACAAAACTAGAGTTTTGCGTTAGAAAGAAAATGAAACTCTTTGATTTATAGAGGACCTGCCAAATTCCTAGTTGTACACTCCATTAAGAGGTGACGTTAACTGTCCTGTTTTTGGCACACGACTTGAGCAGTTCCAAGCTAAGTTTTTCGGAACTAAGATTCTTAATTTGATTGAATTGTTGGTGTTTTAGGGCTCTTCAACTACAACAGTCATTAGAGCCTCGTCTACTGCATAGTTCTAATGCAGAATCTGCACAGACACTGTGCCGTTACGGCGATTTTGGGGTACTAACGGTACCCAGCGTTTGCAAGCTGCCACCCATGCTGGTACTAACTGGGGTTGCGTTGCTTAACTTCAGTGATCAGATGGGCACTGATGTGTGCAACTCAATGTGACCGTTTAATATTATTCTTATGAGTGGCTGTCGTAAGGACCCCAGCACACTATTTTGCCTAGGGGCCCATAATGCTGTTAACACAGCCCTGCAGCCACCTCCTTAAAAATACCGTCCAACAGACCGTTCATTAGCACCTAACTGTCATTGATTTGTTACGCCAACGGGTGGGGGAGTCGGTCAAGTAGCCAAAACGGGAAAGACCCTGTGAGGGCTGCTCACCTGTGAGGGGGAGGGAGAGTTTGGAAAATTAGCAGTACCCGTGTTCCCAACCATCCACCCTTGTTGGTGCTAACTTGGATTGCGTTGCTTAACTTCAGTGATCTGACCAGTGCCGTAACGGAGGTATGACGCGCCTGTGGCAAGTGTCTAACTTTCGCTTGCCCGTAACCCATTAATGCAATTGCGCCCCAAACCCAGATTCGCTTGCCCGTAACCCAATAATGACAAAAAACTTAAACATTTTGCGCCCCAAACCCAGTTGCGCCCGTGGCGGCCGCCTTCTTCGCCACGTCCTCGTTACGGCCCTGGATCTGACGAGAACTGGTGGGTCCAACGCAATTCAGCCGCCCGGGGACTTGTGTGGGATGATTTAGAAAGAGTTCGCGTGCCCAACGGAAAACACCCTAGGAATTTCCCTTGCCCGAATGAATCTGTGCTAAAGCTAGAATCGAACCTGCAATCAGGGGTCACGCTCACGAGTCAAGCTCGCATTCCTCAGTCTCCAAGGTAAAGATATATTGAATTTCCATTCAGAAAACTAAATTAGCATTGTTCAGTTCGGCCACAGCCGGCCGTGAACGATTTATTGCTCCCAAATATGGAAGATTGGATTAGTTTCATGGGTTGGGGAGTAAGCCAAGCAGCCATAACAGGACGAACCCTTAGGAGGCCGTTTCGCGGGAGATGAGAAGGTTCCAACGTTCTTTACCAACCACCCTTGTTGGTGTTGTAGGGCCTTTCAACTACAAAGGTCATTAGAGCCCCGTCCACAGGATAGTTCTGATGCAAAGACTGCACAGACACTACACTAATGCGACGATTTTTGGGTATAAGCAGTACCCAGTTTTCCCAAGCGGCCACCCATGTCAGTACTAGCTGGGGTTGCGCTGCTTAACTTCAGTGATCAGACGAGAACTGGTGTGTCCAACGCAACTTAGCTGCACTAATCACACCTTCTGCCTACGGGCACCGGAGGTGATAGGTGGCGCTCCATCTACTTATCACCATTTTTCAACAGTTTTGTGCATTGTTTTTGTGGAGAATGGCACACGTGTGTTTCGTGTTGCGGAGATGAACTTCCTTTAGTGTCAAAAAATATCTTCCTAATATAACCGCCGCCGATTTAAAAGTTGTTTGGTGAAAAGCTCCCCTCCCCTCGCCACAAACTCATAAACCTACTTTTTTTTGTATACTTTTCCACGATCTGGGTGGTTGCCCGATTTTGTAGGAAATTGTAGCAAAGAGGAAGTCACTTAAACTGTATCTTACGGCAGTTATCAAATGCATACAAAGAAAGTTGTTACGGTGTCGCCCTTGGCCTTAATAGACTACCACCCTCACTGTCCAGCCACTGCTGGGTATTAGTCATGTAGGAGAGCAGTTGTACGAGGCCTGTGACCAGAGCCGGCCGAGGGCGGGTTCCCAGAACCCGGCCCCGCGTTTACTAAAGCCCCACGCGCGGGCCTGTGTAGTACAAATAAAATGTATTTTCCTACAACAGGCCCCGCAAAATATTTTTGGAACCCAGCCCCTCAAAAGCTCGCGCTGGCCCTGCCTGTGACTCTCATCTCCCTCTCCAGCTCGCCCCTTTCTCTCTTACAAGATAAACAATTACAATTACTAACTGCCTATGGCAGAGTCGGGTACCTATCCTTTTCCCTCTGAATGGACACATAGGCGATCTATTGGACGGTATTTTGCCCCAGCCGGCTGCCGACCAAAGCTACAACCGCTATGTTTATTTATCGTCGGTCTGCTGTTCGTTGGGGTACTCCACCGAGCTCCTACCCCTGGGAATTTGGCCTCATCTACCTGTTGCATAGCAGATTTCATACTGGACCACGACTTTACTTCTTATCCGTCGGAATGCGCACTCGGAGACTCGCACTCGTCCTAAAGAAGTCAACCCACCGTGATCGAGTACCGAACCTAGAACCACTGACGCAGTAATCGAACACGCTACCTCCTGACACGCGAGTTTGACCTCTTCCGGAAGAGAAAGAATCCCCACTACAACTTCCGTCAGATAAGAGATAACGCTGTGGCCCTGTGTGATATGTGCGGTGTCACCACTGCACGGAAGAGAAAGAACCCTTCTTACACGGAGAATAGTTTCAGGGTATAGAACTCGCTCGCCCTTCCCCAGACGTCGTTAAAATACCTTCATCATTAAATAGGACCTCATTTAGCATCCCACAAGGTAGATTGTTGGTTTGTGTTTTAGGGCCCTTCAACTACAAGGTCATTAGAGCCCCGTCCACAGTTTAGTTCTGATGCAGAGACTGCACAGACACTACACTAATGCGACGATTTTTGGATACTAGCGGTACCCAGTTTTCCTAATCGGCCACCCATGTCAGTACTAGCTGGGGTTGCGTTGCTTAATTTCAATGATCAGACGAGAACTGGTGTGTCCAACGCAATTCGCCGCTCCCACACAAGGTAGAGGTGAGCAGCCCGGCATTGTGACGTAATATCAACTGGCCTCCTCTGGCGTCAGCAGAGGTTAGCTATAGGCAGCTAACCTGCCACGGAGGCCGACCGCCTCTATGGCAAGGTGGTTTGTCTTCATTTGGACGACAGAGAGGCCCCCAGGGGGCCTTCGGTCGCATGGGAAGTAAAGCTATAGACTGTAGCTGTAGCTGTGTCACGTCGGTGGAGGAAAAGTGCCTCAATGAGGAACAAATACACAGACGATAAATAAGGATAGAGGTTGCAGTATCAGATTGTCTGCCAGCTGTGTTAAATGCCCTCCAACAATTCGCGCATATGTTCCAGTGGGATAAAAAAAAGGGTGCCGGGCCCTGCCATAGGCAGTAGAACGGTTAGTGTGATGATATTCGAGATCGGGAGAAATGTAAAGCTTTTCGCTCTTACCATAGACGGCAGGATCGTATCTGTAGGCTGTCCTTGCCAAGCAGTTCTCCTCCATGGCACACTGTAGAAAGAACAGTTGCCTATCTTCCAGATAAGCTGATCGTTCCAGTTCCGTATGGTCAGGAATCAAGTCTGGTAAAACTATAAAAGGAAATCATGACATTAATCACATCATCTTTGCCGGAAGTAGGAAGCGCCCTTTCACATAACCTATACCAATTGTATCCACTGTTACGGTGACTCAAAAGGTCCTAGTCTGCGGATATATTGAAACACAAAAAGAGTGTTGTGACCCTCAGAGACTCGTATCCCATTTAAGGCCTGGATCTGGAATCCCCGATTTAAAGTTTAAATAACCGGTATGTAAATCTAGTTCAGTAGAAACGTCCAAGGGCGCTCTAGGATTTCGGCCAGTTTACTTTGGCCTTCTTTTACACCGCTTGCTACTTGTAACCAGGCTGCCTTGCGCGCCTTCGATGAAGCGCCCCATGTGGTGATTATCGCGTGGGACCTCTCTTGCCTATAAGTTGCATTTCTTGGATGGACCTAACCACCTCCTCCTCCCATCCTCTCCCGATATTCCCATGTCGCTTCAGTCTACTCCCTCTCTTGTGTTTTCCACAATGTTTCATCATCGTCATACCCTTATCCTGCCTGTGGCATGGGTCGAGTCAGCCGGTTCTAGCCCTCCACTCCCGTCTATCTCTCACCAGGTCCCCGTCCACCCCAAACACTACCATATCCTTACGGACAACCTGCTCCCACGTTTGCTTCGGATTCTCCACTATGTTTTTGTCCCTAAATTATCCCAAATATGGTCCTTTGTAATTCTGTCTGCCCTTCTCACCCCTGAGATCTATGTAGGCATGCGCATTTGTCGTAGATATATCACACCAGGGCCAAGGAAGAGGAAATATGGGATAAAATTCTGATCCCGGAGATCACACCCTCATTTTGAGATTTTACTCGCTAATTGACCTTTCGGGGCCATGTCAATTGTTTCTCTTAGACCCAGCGAAGTCTCTCGTCTCCACTGCCCACAGATAAGGGAGGGAGAATTCATGTACTCCTGCTTAAGGTACTGGTAGAGGTAATTTAGTGTGAATCCGTGGAGGGCTTAGAGGTCACCGGAATGGAACCCAAAGCACAATGAAATTTGAACTCACTTTCTGTACAGATGACTCCAGCAATATTTTCAGTTCTTCCCGGGCAGTAAACAGCTCCCATTTGGTCGTGATTACAATCTGCAAGACTGCTCTCTCTGCCGTTGCACTTCACTCCGCTGAGAACCATGGGTAAATGATGACCACCGAAGAAGGAACTCTTTCATGGAACAAGAACAATAAGGGCTCAGCTGGGTTGGTTTGCCGAATTTTTGATGGTGAAATCAATACCAAAGTGGAATTTCCTTTTGGTGACAATTTACTCAATACAGGAATTGCTTGACGCCCACCGACTACGCGAGTTTCTTGGCCCACTGTACTTCCCGTTTGCATGCAGTGCCGAAATTGAAGTTATTGGAACTGTCCACCATGTCATGGAATTCTGATTTGGGATCCTTAGAGTTTTGGAACAGCGATGTGGAAATGGATTGGTTTAGTCCATGGTTTCTCGTAAAAAATGGTTCCGTCAGGGCCGGCTGAGAAATCAAATTTTTCGGACTTCAGACTGCGGTCCCCCCTCTTAGAGGGCCCTTCGAAGTAGTTTGGGAGCCCCACTAACAACTTCTTCCCGAGACCTCGAAAAGCCGACAGCCGGCTCTGGATGGATCTGGGCCTGAAGGACCCTCTCCCAGCTGATTACTGAAGTAATTGCTCAACAAGAAGTGATTCCACTTTGAAACAGCCTAAAACAGGTACCTGGACAGCGGCTTGTGCGTGTCCTAATCCGAGTGTTTTACAGGTGACCATTGCTTCGAAGATGCCCCAACCATCTCCACATATAAGACCCCATGGTCCATCTCCAATCCTCACTTCTACACGTCCTTCTTCTCGGACACGGCCTCCAACAATTCGAATTTGAAGTGGACCAGGTAGCGCGTGCTAGAAATATGAACCCCCAAAAATTGTTTTCCGTTAGGGCCATTTCTTTATAGTGTCTCTGCCCCAAGGGCATAAATTCTTTTATTAGTATAGATTCGGCCGTACCCTGATTCTGCCTTTCTTGACGTCTCCGGCCTGATCATTGACAAGTTGTCCTGACAACTTCGAATCCAAGAAGAACGGAGCTGGCGTTGTCGTGGTTGTTAGCGACGGATCTTCGCATACGACACCTGCGGCTTCTTGCGCCGTACAATCGTGGGTTCCCCAGCCGTCGAATGGACACGAGGTGATGTTGGATTCGTCCCCGTAACAGTAGAGATTATCCATCCAGATCCGTTCTGCAAAAGAAAAAGATTGAAATGGTTAGAATTCCGTAGTAAAATTAATAGAGAGCCACTTGACCCACCAACACCCTCACACTTCAGAAATAGTCCCCAGTTTCTACTCAAAATCAACTGCAGCAGTGTACCTACTGCCTGTGCGGTACCATCATGTTTACTTCCGACTGGACTACAGCGTCATTAATTCTAGGTTCGATCCTGGGTCGAAGAGTTTCCGTTTTTAAGGTTTCTGTAGTAGCATTAAACGCATGTGCTCCTGGTGGGGCGCCGTTGGTGTAGTGGTATCATGCAAGATTCCCATTCTTGTGACTCGGGTTCGATTCCCGGGCGGCGCAGTAGTTTGGTCTTAATTTTTTTGGTTAGACCTGCTTAATCAGTTGGTAGTGAAAAGACTAGGGGAAAAAGGTGGAGGTGTTCTTGACTGTAGCGGTGCCATTCGTGGTTTCCCTTTTGTGAAATTAGGTTCTATCCCCAGGCATCTTAATCACCTTTGTTATAATATTATCATAATCATACCCTTATCCCGCCTGTGGTAGTGTCGATTCTGCGGGTCCAATGAACATGCTGTGATTTGGGGGCACCCCAGCCAGGCGCCTGGAACAGCTTTGTTGTCTGAGGGGGGATGCCGGCCTACACCACATATGTTGTTGTAACGCAAGAACTTTAAATTTCTGATCCTTTGGTTTCTGTAGTAGCATTCAGCATTCAACTCGCTGTTGTGGCGCCGCTGGTGTAATGGTATAATGCAAGATTCCGTTTCTTGTGCCCCGGTTTTGATTCCCAGGTGGTGCAGTAGTTTGGTATTGATTTTTGGTTAGACCTGCTTAATCAGTTGGTGGTGAAAAGACTGGGGAGAAAGGTGGAGGTGTTCTTGGCTGTAGCGGTGCCAGTCGTGGTTTCCCTTTTGTGAACTTAGGTTCCAATGAACATGCTCTCCGGGTCCAAAGAACATGCTCTGATTTGGGGGCACCCCAGCCAGGCGCCTGTAACTCGCAGGAATATTGGCTTTGTTGTCTGTGTAGGGATGCCGGCGTACCCCACATCGTTATAACGTTAAAAATTTTAAATTCCTGACCCTTAGATTTCTGTAGTAGCACTAAGCGTTCAAGTCGTATGTGGGGCGCCGCTGGTGTAGTGGTATCACGCAAGATTCCCATTCTTTTGACCCGGGTTCGATTCCCGGGCGGCGCATGGTTTTTGTCCTTCTCTTTTTCCTGTATTACATTTTGCCAAAAGTGCAATACTATTTTTGAACATGGGAATGTAAAATGGCTCTAACCTTTGACCACCTCCTAATGACATTGAAGCTGCGTTATATTGAATTGTATAAACTGTACGGCCGAAGTCAGGAGCGCCATCCTCCGATGCACAAGTCACAAATGGTGGCGTGATTAAAATTCAGGAAGTTTTACTTCAATTTTTGCGAGACAAGCGGTAAAATTATTTCTTAACGAGTGTAGCCAATGCAAGAGTGTATTTTAGCCGGACATGTGAGTTGTAAGTAAAATTATGTATATTGCATGCATAAAGGTAACACGTGTTGCTGCTAAGTTTGTTAATAGTTACAGTATTAATTGAATCACTTTTTCTATTGTTTCATTCAAACTGGTTATTGCATTTTGCAAGTATTTTGGCAAGGGTAGCAGCTTGACCTCACAGCCCCCTCATTGTGTATTGAATCAAAATCGCCCCTATTACATCTGTCCACCGCCCACGTTGGAAAACATGGGTTTAAAGGCAGCGCCTGCTCTAGCACTTACTGTATGCCGCCCCGGACAAAATGGACGCTATGTGACGGTCCGCTCAATTACCGTCACGCATAGCTGCTCTGCGGCGCCCCAAGTAGCAGTGTGACGTCACCATTTCTTGTGCTGTGTCGTCTGATTCAACGGTAATAGCGTTAGCGCGTGGGTATACGGAACCAGGCATTAGGGTCATGTTACGTGCTTTGGTGACACAGAAAACCTGTTACACAGAGTCATGGCTAAAGTAGTAGAAAGTGAAAATAGTAAGTGAATTTCCCCCACCAGAGTGTGCTTGACCCAGGCCCACTCTATAATAGGACAATGTCATGTCAGGTAGCGGAAAGAGTGAAAGGTTTTTAATGCCTAGTTCCGTATCACCACACTTCAACGCTAATCACGTCGCCACTGATAACATTTTGATGACGTTTTGTGCTAGTGCGTTATGAAGGACCGCCAGCGCAATTCCCTAAGTGTAGCGCTTTATTTGGAGTCACCGCACGCCGCCGTCATGTCTTACATTATCCTCCGCCATTTTTCAAGCAGACAGCTCAACCGCCAGCCAATCAAAACGCAGCGTGACGTGCGGGACGCTATGTGAGTTGACCACTGGTCAACTCAACTACCGTCACGCATAGCTGCTCTGCGACGCCCCAAGTAGCAGTGTGACGTCACCATTTTTTGTGCTGTGTCGTCTGATTCAACGGTAATAGCCTTAGCGCGTGGGTGTACGGAACCAGGCATAAGTAAGACTTGTGTTCACAGTTACTTAGCCGAATTAGGGTATTTTGAAAAGTGCACCGCCTACTCAATCAAAAGAACCTATTATTTGACTGACAGACAACCTTCAAAATATTAACCCCTATGCCAACAACCAGGTTTCACTACATTGTTCAACAACCAGGGTGCCCCGGTACCCACCTACTGAATTTATTGAAAAAGTGATGTTTTTTCTTAATGTTGGTCTTTTTCTGTTGTTAATGATCACAGAGAGACCTCTAATTTCTTGAAAGAGAGAGGCGATTTCAATCTTAATAATGACCCTCACTGTCTATTGTCTAGACCAGTGGTGGCGAACCTGTGACCCACCGTGCAATTTTAAGTGACCCGAACGTGAATCATATCTAGTTTATCGTCTCCTAGTGTGTGTGGGGTGGACAGGGACCTGGTGGGCTAGATCCTGCAGACCCGGCCCCGCCACAGGCGGGATAAGGGTATTATAATGTTCTCTATTTGTTACTTTAATAAAGTAATTTAATCATTATTAATAATAATTTTTTTATTCATAAAATTAAATAGTGCTTGCGCCTGACCCACGGACAACTTTTTGGTTCTTTTTTCGTGTTTGTTTGTTTGTTGGAGTTTAAGGTCCCGTCAACTACAAGGTCATTAGAGACCCCTCCACTGTATAGTTCTAATGCAAATACTGCACAGACACTACACTAATACGACGATTATTGGGTATTAGCAGTACCCAGCTTTCCCGAGCGACCACCCATGTCAGTACTAACTGGGCTTGCATTGCTTAACTTCAGTGATCAGACGAGAACTGGTGTGTCCAACGCAACTCGCTGCTCCCCTTTTTTCGTGTTGTTGTGATCCGTCTTCAAAAAAAGGTTTGCCACCACTTGTCTAGACAGAGCATTTAGCTTTCAATTGGGAAGGACAGGAAAATGGGATAATCTCTGGGGTGAAATGGTGAAGAAGGCTCAAGAGGTAAAGTACTTAGGATCAGTGTTCCAAAGCAGTGGAGGGAGAGACTCGGATGTGACCAATAGAATCAATGAGGAATGGTTGAAGTGGAGACAGGCAGGCGGGGAGTCCTGTGTGATAGGAGGGTCCCAATCAAGTTGAAAGGCAAGTTTTACAGGCCAGTGGTTAGGCCCGTTATGCTATATGGATCAGAGTGTTGGGCAGTGAGAAAGAGCCACGTACTGTAAATAGAATGCAAATAGCCGAAATGCGAATGCTGCGGTACGTGAGTAGGGTGTCGAGAACTGATAGAATTAGGAATAGTATATCAGAGGTAGCCTGGGGTGGGGGAGGGGTCATCTCGGAAAGAATGAGGGAGAGTAGAGTGCGGTGGTATGGACACGTAATGAAAAGAGGGAAGGAGCAGCTCGTTAGATCCATTACAGGAATGCAGGTGGTTGAAAGCACCCGGGGCAGGGGAAGACCAAAGCAGAAGTGGGAGCAAGTTGTCCGTACGAATATGATAATGTGTGGGGTGGACAGGGACCTGTTGCGAGATAGGCGGGAGTGGAGGGCTAGAACCCGCAGATCCGACCCTGCCACAGGCGGGATAAGGGTATGATGATGGTGAGATACATTTGATACATTATTCCACTTCCGCCCACTTTCTGTAGATCCCACTGAGTATTATGACCAAGAAAGGAATACAGCGGTTTTGTGTTCTAGGCCGCCTTGGGCGACTCCGGGTATCTAATCCACGCGTTGCACAACACTCAAATTTAAGATGATTTCATAGCTTCCTGAAACATTTTTCTCGACGTTTGTTTTTTAACGTCCTACTGTCTACCGCTGAAGGTAATTAACCTACACTAGGAGGAAACAAACCTCCTACACCTACAAATTATACTAATTTGCGCGTAAATTACTTCGAATCGCCTCGGTGACGCAGGTAGCAGCGTGCTCGATTACTGCGTCAGTGGTTCCAGGTTCGATACTGGATCGAGGTGGGCAGGGCCGGCCTAAGGGCAAGGCGACCGCCTTGGGCCTCGCGCTGGTGAATTTATTTTAAAAAAAATTAAAAAAAACTTGCTACTGAGGCCCCGCTATCGCCTGCTGCCTTGGGTCCCGCAAACTCTACGCCGGCCCTGGAGGTGGACTAACTTCCATTGGGCGCCTCAGGTTGGATGAGAAGTAAAACCGTATTCCCGTTTGGTGTACGATGCCAGTTGCACGTAAAGGAAGCCTTTCTACTATGTAACGAAATGAGGCAAAATTCCGAGGTGTAGGAGCTCGTCCTGACCTACGTCGGCAGACGGCTGTGTCCTAAAAACTACCCGACCCTGCCATAGGCAGGAATAGACGGATAGGGGATAGACGGGATTCGGCCCGTTACGGCTGCTTGGCCGACTCTCCAACCTTTTGGAGTAACATGCATGCTAACCTGCATCTACGGAATGATACCCTTTTCCCGCCGATGGCAGGGTCGGGTGCTCATGTTGACCCTCGAAAAAGGTATAAGGGTGATATATTGGACAGAGCTCCTACACCTGGAAATTTTGCCTCCTCTACCCGTTGTATAGTAGAGAAGATTCTATTAGGTGCGAATGCCATCGTTCACCACACGGGACCTCGGTTTTACTGCTCATCCGAAGGCAGGTGCACTCGAGGCATCTCTCTCGGCGGAAAGAAGGCGACCCACCTCGATCCAGTATCGAACCTAGAACCATTGACGCAGTTTTACTGGATGATTAGTTTCATGGGTTGGGGAGTAAGCCAAGCAGCCATAACAGGACGAACCCTTAGGTGGCTGCTCGCGGGAGATGAGGTGGTAGGTGAATAGGTCGCAGGAGAGGGGAAAATTTGCAGCACCCAGCGTTCTTTACCAACCACCCATGTTGGTATTGACATAGGCTTACTCTGCTTAACTTCAGTGATCTCACAGGAACTGGTGTGTCCAACGCAACTTACCTGCACAGTTACCGAGCATTCTACCCTCTGAGGCGGGATTGTTGAGAAACCCGGAGAAGAATTTGCAAAGACGTTTCTTTGTCCTCAGTTGTGCCTTTTGGTTTATTGGTGTAAATTTGTGACTTACTCGGGGGAGCGGCGAATTGCGTTGGACACACCAGTTCTCGTCTGATCACTTAAGTTAAGCAACGCAACCCCAGTTAGTACTGACATGGGTGGCTGCTTGGGAAAACTGGGTACCGCTAGTATCCAAAAATCGTCGCATTAGTGTAGTGTCTGTGCAGCCTCTGCATAAGAACTATTCTGTGGACGGGGCTCTAATGACCTTGTCGTTGAAGGGCCCTAAAACACCAACAAACGAACGAAATGTGACTTTCTCGGTTTCATTTATTACTGAACCGTGCCATAGGCGGAGTACAAAGTAGGTGTAGGTCGTTTGTTTTCATTTTATCACCATAACCCAGGACAGGCCTCATCAACGCATTTATTAATAGTTACATGACTGTTTAAGGAAATGGCTTGAGGAATTGAGAAGGAATGCAAAACGTCCTTTAAGTACATCTTGCAAGACATCTTCATTATTACTAACTCTTTTCCCTTATGGCAGGGTAGGGTCCCCATTTGGGGCACCTGAGCGGTTTGTTGTACAATAGCTTTAAGCAGAAGGGTGCCAACCTTGTGCTGTAACCCCTATGTTTATTTATCGTCGACCTATTTTGATTCGTTGGGGACTTTACCACCACCTGAAAATTTTGCCAGGGTAGTCTATAGGTATTTTTTATTCCATGGAGTAAGGTGTCTTTTGTGTACCACGTGGGGCGACTACTTCACTTCCCATTCGACGGAAGGTGCAGTGTGGCTTCTCTCTCACGCACTACAGAAAGAAGCAAGCCCACCGTGGTCCAGGATTGAACCTGAAACCACTAACGGAGTAGTCCAGCAGGCTACTTCTGTGCCGCATAGCTGCTCTGCGGCGCCCCAAGTAGCAGTGTGACGTCACCAGTTTTTGTGCTGTGTCGTCTGGGTATACGAGCATGAGATCACAGCAGCACTCAGCTGTGACTTGTTAATGGCTGATAGGCCTAATTGGGAGGTCACCTGTAGTTTACTTGGTAGAGTGACTAGACCCTAATGACCATTGATATCGACGGGCCCAAAAACACCAAACAACAACAATTGGTAAAGTGACAATGTCTCGTCAGGTTGGGTACCCAAATCCATCCCCTTGTCAGGATTTTTGATTGTTTCTGGCAGACACTTGCTTGGGGCCTTGGTCTGTGAACCGAAAAATTGACTTTCTGCCAAACAAGATCAAACACTTGGGAATAATTTGAGACCTGAATGATATTTATGAGTAGTGACCTTTCTGCTACCGTAGGAGGTACCTTGACATTGAAATACCAGGTTGCAAGTAACAGGAACACAAGGTCACGCGATACTGGTGTTGATAATGAATTATCAAATTTGTACTTGAAGGGCGGGACCTCATACACCCTTCGTCATCTTGTAACAGTCTCCAACCTGAAATTTCTGAATTAGCAGTGATTAGCACCTCTCAGACCCGACTCGGTAGCGCAGCAAGTAGAATGCTCGATTATTGCGTCAGTGGATCTAGGTTCGATACTGGATGGAGCGTGTTAGTCTCTTTCGGGCAAGAAAGAAAGAAAGAGAAAGAGAGGGAGAGAAAGAGAGAGAGGGGGAGAGAGAGGCTGTGAGAAAGGGTTAGAGAGAGGGGAAAGAGAGGGAGAGACTGTGAGAGAGAGAGACTGAGAGAGAGACAGAGAGACTGTGTGAGAGAGAGAGACAGAGAGACTGTGAGAGAGAGAGACAGAGAGACTGTGAGAGAGAGAGAGACAGGGAGACTGAGAGAGAGACAGAGACTGTGTGAGAGAGACTGAGAGAGAGACTGAGAGAGAGACAGAGAGACTGTGTGAGAGAGACAGAGAGACTGTGAGAGAGAGACAGAGAGACTGTGAGAGAGAGAGAGAGACAGAGAGACTGTGAGAGAGAGAGACAGAGAGACTGAGAGAGAGAGAGACAGAGAGACTGAGAGAGAGACAGAGAGACTGTGTGAGAGAGAGACAGAGAGACTGTGTGAGAGAGAGACAGAGAGACTGAGAGAGAGACAGAGAGACTGTGTGAGAGAGAGACAGAGAGACTGAGAGAGAGACAGAGAGA